>VURO01037438.1:58407-68656 GCA_015108175.1 Pelvicachromis taeniatus
CTGGAAGCCTGGCGTTCCCCACCCCTGCCTTACACATAAAGACTAATTGCCAATCTGTTCCTCAGAGTGAGGATTTGGGGCTTGTTATTGGCATCACTACTATTGGATCTGTACGCACTATCGATATACATGTCCAGTAACTCTGATGCATGTATTTCAGTGGATCTAGAAAAAGTCTAGTAGGAGTATACCTGCCATAGATGTGTCCACGTATGCTACTGCAGAGAGGCTAGCTTAATCAACTTTTGTTTATTCAGAATTTCTGGATGCTTAGATTGGACATACATGTAGACAGTTGTGTAGATGAGTTTAGATCTACCAGTGCTAAAGAAAAACGTTTGTTCTCCCACTCAGGCTTGCAGTATCTTAAGGAGAAACCATTGGAGGCTGTGGTTTCAGGAGGACACCCCTGCAAGCTGACTCTACCCCAGAAGACAGCAGAGGAACTGGGTGGAGCTGACCCTGATGTCCAGCTCTGTTACTGCATAGAGGCCACCTTCATGGACATTATCAGCTGCACCCTTCACGGACTATAGACCAAACACACAGAGACTCTGGTTCAAAGGGACTTGACTTAAACCAACAACTGCAAACACTGCCTCTGTGTTTATGTGCTGTGTGATGATTTGTAGAAAATATAATCATGAAAATGTTAAATGGTTTGGGGTTTTTTCGACCTCTGTAAGCATATTTTTTAAGCTTTAAGTGTTATGACCCGTTTTCCTCAGGCACTGAAAAAAAAATGTTGCCTTCAGATGTGTAGAGTTTTGTAATGTATTTGTTTGTAATAAAACAAAGGAAATATCTGTCTGAGGTTTTTTCCGCAATGGGAAGTTTAGATAGATGTGGTATCGCTTTTCATCATAAATCTAGATTCCTGGTTCTGGGTTTTCTGTCCCTGGCATATAATTAATTAGGATTTTATTTCTTGTTTTTACTGGAACTTGTTAACTTTTTTTGAGCAGTCAAATGAGGACCTTTCTCCTACAGTCTTAGGAGTTATACAAGTTTTTGACTATTTAAAGTTTGCAAACATCAAAGAAGAGAAAAGTGGTGATTGGACCAAAGGAATTGGTTCTGTCGGATATTTTTACACTAATGAAAAGCCATCAGCCTTTACAGGTATGAATACACATCTATCTTTATAAATATACAAAACAACCATTTTTTGTCAATTATAATGTTTCCAATAACTAAAGTCATTAAAACCTTTTATCTGGTTTGTAATGAAATCTTTGTACCTTTTGAGCCCAAACGTTGGTGTTGGTGTGTCCTTCTGATAGCCATGATGCCGAAACTTTATAAAGCCTATTTTAAGGTTTTTCCTTTTTCACTCTGTCCAAATATCGATGCTGTCGACACCAATGTTGGTATCGGTACAGAATCAATACAAGTGTCAACGGTGTCAATACTTTTGCTCTAAGTTCAGTATGTAGCCCACTGAACTTTGTTGAACATTTTTGGGAAAGAAAAAGTATAACTCAGGCATGAAATATGAAAAATGAACTGTTTTGTGTTGAATGTCGTGTCTATTTTTGTTCATAGCCTATAACACCTTTAAACATCAGATGTTGGCACAGTGCTTTAGAGACGAGCACATTTACATTCCAGATCTCCTAAACCTCCAGTTCCAAAATACATGAACTGAACAATGTTTTATTGTGCTAGCTAATTATCATGGAAAGTCCAAAAAATTCAGGAGAAGCCAGAAAGTTTGGTGGAAAAATGTATTGCTACAAACAGGTCTCATTTAAATATATTTACACTCACCATAAAAAGTGTTAGGTACACCTGTTCAGCTTGCTTCTCAGTGTCTAATCAGCCAATCACATGGCAGCAACTAAGTGCACTGGCATGTAGACATGGCCAAGCATCAGAATTAAAACAAGCAAAGATAAATATGTTATTGATCTAACATTCACACACAGCAACTTGGGGTTAGTATTCTGCCCGGGGCATTTGAAACACGGATTACAACCAGGGATCGAACCAGATGACCTGCTCTACCTCCTGAGCTACAGTGACTCCCAATAACAGCAGTATTCCTTAAGGTTTTTAGCACATGTGGATAGAAATAGTGTCCAACTCTTTAAAAAAAAAAAAAAAAAACATTTTTCAGGCTTAATCTTCAGGATTAAAAATGGGGTGTTTATCTGATTCTTGAACTCAGTCTGGGCTTGACCGTGGCGTCACTTCTAGATCTGCTAGTAACATTCGCCGGTTCACTCCGTAGTGCATATATGTCCTTATTTTCTAGAAATATATTGTTTCCACCCCAACAGTCCATACATATTTCTTAAAAATCTACACAAAGTACTGTTATGTGCACTATAAAACTCGCTTTGCAAAGCACCTCAGTGGTTTTACTGTGGTCCTGCAAAAGCATCAGGCACTCTAATCTGCAACCGCTATCTCACATGTACCCAGGGATGCATCAAAATATCATCCGTAGGCCTTGTGGACTGATATCAGCCCATCAGGAAATAAGATGGCATTCACCGCTGATATGTATCTGTTGTGTCACGCTGCTGTTGCACTAGGTAAATGTCCAAAGATGGAGAGATAAAGAGCTGGGAGGCTTTAAAGCTATGTTTAAATGTAGAATTATTTGTTTTTCCTGGCACAAAGCTGTTGATTTGAACTGATTATATTGTCCTAGAACTTCACAGTTGCCACAACCCAGCGTGTAGCATGACCCCTGAACGACTCACAAAAGATTGTAAGGCCAGATCTCTTACTATGCAACTCATCAGCATACACGTTCTGTCTTTTGGACTACATAAGACTTTATAATTAGTAGTTTGACTGTTAACAGAGCTCATTTATTTCCCTTCTTTTTCACTCACTGGCTGCATTTTTTACTTCACACAGTGTATGTTGAGCTGCTGTGCTATCCTGACAGGTGCATCCTGATAATTCACCAGAGGGCAGTCTTGCCACACTAAAAACAACACTTCCACCCCATCAGCCTAAACCCATTAATTACAGAAACCTTGTGGATTTAGTGTTAAAGTTTGTTTTCAAACTTGTACAAATTATACACAAATATAAAACTGTCACTGTCAGAAGTTAAGAATGTGGCCTGCCCTGTGATTTACAGTAATATTAAAAATGCTGCTGGAGGACTTTACATATTAAGTGCCAGTACACAGTGAGTAATGGTGTCACCACTGTTTAAATGACCAGAATCACTGCACATAAAATACATACCAAGGAATTTTAGACATAATTGAACCAGCAATCACACGTAAATGAAATATATGAAAACAAATTGGTCGATGATATTCATTATGTTTTGTAGCCTTTTTAGGGACGAGATGTGAGTAGCTTGCAGCCACAGTTTTTCTGTATTTGTGCTGCAGAGGAATCTGTGAAGTGCTCTGCAGCAGTTTGTTGTGCCGCTGCAGTTTCCCGATGCTGTGAGAGATGCCTGAAGCAAGTGAGGGTGAAATCACAGAGCAGTTTTGTTTTCACTGCTGTTGCTGCGGCGCTTGTAACATCGAGCGCCCAAAAATACAACATCTTGCAAAGTGCAAGGAGAAGGGTGCGGCGAGGGGAGGAAAAAACAAAAGGAGAAGTAAGAGAGATGTAGCTGCTCGGTTCTGTTTGACAGAAGTTTGCAAAATAAAAAGAATCTCCAGGTGACATTCATTATGGTTCATGCTGATTTGGAAATACCAAACGATGGCATCTATGTTGTAAATCGTAAATTGGGACTGTGACACGGAACAAAACTGCTGCAGTTCAGAGACAAAGATATTCTGTTCTGACGTAGAAATATAAAGTGTCATCTGAACATGTGAAAGGCGTCTTAGAAAACAGAGTAGTGCCGCAGACACAATCTGACCTTCACTTCTTTTACAGAACGCCATCTAATGAGGGAAGTACCGAAACTACAATTTAGGGCTGACACTGATGTCAGCATCTTTCGAACAGCACAAATTCAGTCACGCATGTTTCGATCAGACATATAAGAGGTGCAGAGTTCACGCCGCATCCCTCGCTGATGTTCGGCTGATATGTAGAGGGAACATTTACAGTAAGGATGGCAGTGAATGGTGATCATCTGTTGTGTCTCATTCAGTCCACGCTGGCCAAATCTTCATAGATCAAATGATCATTTTTAAATCATCAGTATTTGTCAGGAGTTTTACATTCAGTCCATCATTATCAAAGCAGCAAATAGGCAGCGGCTGCTGTTTGGTGATCATAAAGACTAACCGTGCTGGTAAAAGAGTTTCACGACAATGCTTTCATGTCTTTAGAAATCTCTCCAAGATCACCGAAGGGAAAGTGGCTTTCTTAATGTACTTAGCCAAGTATAATGTTGCCCACATTTTCACTTCACCGTTGCTTTTGTTCACGTTTGTTTCCTATTTGCTTTTGTTTACTTGCTCGTAATAAAAGGCAAGACCTTAAGAGGCAGCAGATCTCCCCCTTCAGCTTGTTACAAGAGTCATTGAGGTTAGCAGAGCATTCTTTCCTTGTTTGTCTCAGTGGCTCTTAGAGAGAAAGGCACTTCAGGTAAAATGCAGTAAAACGCCCACGTACTGCTATGACTACAGCTGAGACATCCATGTGAAGGACAGTGACTTTTCAATCTGTTTAAATTTGGAAAACAATCCTCCCATGCAGAAAAAGTAGTTTTTTTTTACACCGTTGAAATAAATCAGCAGTCTGCAGTGACTTTTCCAAACAGAACTCTTCAGTACTCCAGCATCTTTTTACATCATATACAAACTGAACACATCCCTGTGCACTATCAAATGATTCAAACAAACAACTGCATTTGTATAGCGCTTTTCTTAGTCATGAAGGACCCAAAGCGCTTTACACTACATTCAGTCATTCGCACACTGGTGATGGCATGCTACATTGTAGCCACAGCTGCCCTGGGGCGCACTGACAGAGGCGAGGCTGCCGGACACAGGCGCCACCGGGCCCTCTGACCATCACCAGTAGGCAAACATGGGGTTAGTATCTTGCCCAAGGATACTTGGCATATAGACTGGAGCAGCCTGGGATCGAACCACCGACCTTCCGGTGAGGTACAGCCACCCCACCTCTTCAAAAAGAGTTTGTCTTAAAGTAACTGCAATATTTTACTTTTTGACACTTCTGTGAATCAGTTCCAAAGTTTCAGCCAGTTGGTTAGCTTGAAATATCCCAGTAGCTTATGTATTTCATATTGATTTATATATTTCATGAAAGCAATAAAGCACCTCCACTTAGTTAAGTGCTGTTTTGTTGTGGTGTGAGTTTCTAACACTGGGAGACACTAGCATTGGTGCTATTGTTATTTGCAGTTGCGCCTCAGAACTCTACAGGTGCTCACATAGAAAGCCCATCTGGATCTTTTGGATATAGCACGGTTTCTCCGGCATACTGTGTGGCGTGCTTCAGGGTGCCATGTCAAAAGCTTTTTAAAAGCCTCTCTTTGGGCTTCACAGAAAAACACGAGGCGAGCAAGCTTGATCTGAAATGCATTCAGGCTGGCTACAGTACCTCAAGCCCAAATCAAAATCTGTTACATTAACTGGGGGCAGAATTACTTTAATAAAAGCCAGCAGAGCTCTTTTGGGATTTTTCTTCATGGCCACCAGCAGGTTAAAATCGGTCCTGACTTTGTTACAGTAAAGCTCCCTTGGCTAAGGTAGAACTTTGCTCTCACCATAATGCTTAAGGTGTGGCCCAGACACAAGTGCCTCAGTGCTGCTGGCATCGAGAGAAAAGAGACACCGAAATGCATTTTTCACTTCCAGCTTGAAGACAAAGAACAATGACTATACCTCTGAGTGTGCTTTAGTGAACACAAGTGGATCTGCCTTTTTTCTAATAATATATATAGACTCAGCTGTTTTCCCACCATTCTTCATCATGCCCTCATCAGATAATCTCATCAGCAAACCCACAATGACAGGAAAAGGTAAGTGTGAGAAGAGAAAAACTAAATGTGCATTAAGCTGTACTATAACATTAGAAGCAGCAGACAGAAATACGCTCCTTCCCCATGTGCGCATTCATTTCAACGAGCGTGGAGTAACGGGCACTGACAGTGTGTGGGAGAAACCATGATGACGCAGAATAAATCAAATATGAACAATAATAATTAAAGTACTGATATTATAAATAAATAGGACAAAAAAAATCATGTTGATTGACAAACTATCAATCAAGAGTAGAGTTAATGGGCCTTCGGCTCAGCCACACTGGATACAAAAGTCCATCTCGAATTAAAAACAGCTTATTGTTATTGTAGGCATGAGCGCTTTAGAACACTAGAAGCATTTATACCATTGTCGATCTGCTTGGCGCAGTAATTGACCTCGATGATTACTGACCTTTTTAATCACCAACTACAGCACCAAATGAAAGAGAATTTGTACGGCTCAGATTAGGTGATTTTCTCTTTATCCACATTTCTTCCATATGAAAAGAAGTTTGTTTTGCACGATCAAAGAAGACGCAGAGACGAGCGAGATGCCGGTTTCTCTCGGATCCCCCCCACCCACACCCTGTCGTCTTCTGCTGGTGGAAGCTGAGGGAATTGATTACACGGAGCAGGAACACTTTGTCAGGCCTGAATGCATTTTTCACGACGTGTTGCCGGGAACAAAGGGACACTATTAAAGCTTTCGTAAAAACCCTCTAAAAACTTTTGATTTCCCTCTCGGTTGAGCAGAAAGCGTCAGGAAGACCACGATTGAAAATTAATTGGCAGCGTGTCAGTGGTGTATTTACATTTTGTTCTTTTAAAGATGCAATTAATTACACAAGATGAAGAAATCTGCAGAGAGATGAGATGCGTAGCGTTGGTTGCTCTCCTCCCTGCAGACTGTCTTGTGCTCTGAGGGAGTGTAGGCAGGCTTGCCAATTAGACACAGACTAAAAAACCCAACACTCCAATGTTTCGGCAGGTGAAAAAAAGAAGGGCCTAAATTTAAATTGCCTGGAAAATCAATGTAATAGACAGACGGCAGCATGTAGTTTTCACATTCTGATGCTTCAAGCTATACGAGGAGGATGTAAGAAGAATGCTCTCTTTCAAGAGTTTCCTAACTCCTGGAAACTACTGCAAATTAGGTGCAGGGCTGGCACGGCAAGTGTTGTATGCAGTAAGCTGAGCTTTTTTATTTCGTCTCCTTTTTTTTGTTCGCCAAATGAGGCGTACTTCAGTGTAGAACTAAGAGGACTGAATGGGAAAAATGTGTCTGTAGTCACCTTTACATGAAGTCTGTCTGACATTCATCATCAAGGGAGCAGTTACTCCATCATTCCCCAGATTTCCCCTTCTCGACTGTGTTTATGTAGCTGTTTATGTAACAAAACTCAGCAGGCATTAGTGAAATTGGGAAATCAAGCACTGATGTATGCTCTTTTTAAAAAAAAACAACTTTTTTTTTTTTACTTTTCTCTGAATCGAATTCATTTATTTTCAATTTTTTTATTATTATCACATCCCTTAAATCTTCTTCCTTTCTTATCCTCAGTCCCACAGTTTCTGGCCTTCACAGACTCTTAACAAAGGGCCAGCAGTGCCAAAACTGTTTGACCCATGTCAAAACAAATCGAGGCCTTTTCATTCTTTTAAAGCTAAAAGACAAAGTGAAGCTGTCAGAAATGCCCCCAGGCAAAGTGAAGAGAGTATTTGTTCCTACCCACCTTACCAAGTGACCACAAACGCGCAACAGCAGTTGCTGCTGAGCGCTTCTCTAAAAGCAACATATGCTTTTTTGCTCTGGAAATACATTAGACATAACAGGAAGAAGGAGAGGGAGAGAGTTGGGCAATTGAAGTTTGGCAATAACATCTCAAATGCCCCACATTTCCACTCTGGCAGTAAGCACGGAAAAGTTTTAAAAGAAAGAGACAGTTTGATGTTAGGACATAAAAAGGAATAATGCTAGATACCTCGGGAGCTTGCTTGCCTCGCGCTTTTCAGTGAAGACCAAAGAGGGCCTTTTAAAAAGCTTTTATAATTGATTCCACCCAGAGGTAACCCAAGGCAATCACCTACCTCACCAAAGCGAACGCTAAAGCCCTGTGTAAAGAGTGCCTGTTTTTTTCCCCCTCTCTATTCCCTGCCATCTTTTTTATTGGAGCTTTCATCTGCGAGTGTGAATAACTGCGAAGTGAGGCAAAGCTGAATAAACATTGTCTGAATAGGTGATTGATGGATCAATTTGGGTCCCTCGTTTCCCAGTGCTGGTGGCGGCATTCACATTGATTATGTTGCCTGTGGTCGCTGGCCAAAATACAGTCCTTGAAATGAGTATGTCTCTTGGAAACCGTCCAGCGCTCCTTCAGCCAAACAGATGGCTCCCAGTGCTGCAGTCATATCCATATTAATGGCATGATTACAATGCATTACAATCAAGAGATCTTGTCATTAACTTTGCGATTTAAAAAGCAATTATGGGTTTTGATTATCCTCTGCTGCAGATATGAGGTGTGCATGTCTTCCTTTGCCAGTGGGCCCTTAATAAAATAGCAGATTGATTCCTCAGCTTTACCCTTCTGACTGACTGACAGCTAATGAGTGGACTGACTTCTGCATAATGATGGAATGCAGCAAGGCTGAAAGGAGGGAATGGAAAATATTGGGATGGCCATCATTGTGTAAGGAGTGTTTGTGTTAGAAATGTCATCTCGAGCGTCCCCACGGATTGCAGCGTCGGCTGGTTGGCTCAAAATATCTGTTGAGCTGTTGGAAACATTGGATACATGTCTGGAGTGTTCATGTCTCACTCCAGATGAATTAAGATAAGGTTTCTGATTTTTCAGCCCCGTCATCATATGAAGTTTTTATTTCTCCACATACAGACTGTATACAAAAAATTGAGAAAGCCGCAGCAGCACCAATGTGAAGCCTTAATGTGAACAATTTGGCTACCACCAAATAATTTTATTGGAACCAGAAATCACAATTCTGGTTGGAGAAGGTCGAGTGGCTAAGTTAGCTGAGGTTAACAAGCTCGATTCACCACATCAAGGTCCAGGATAGCAGGATTTAGGATTCACCATGACTGATGTGCCCGTGTTTTGGAGGTATGATGCCACACAAGCTTTATTATTTGTGAGATCATTTCATAAAGTACTCCAGAAAGCTCTACCAGCAGAAACACGATGGAGTGGTTCATCCCTACTTCATGTCCTCATGTCACACAGATGATGTGGGAGTCTCAAAAGCTCCCAAAAATCTGTATGTATCAGATATGATAAACTCGAAAACTCTAGTGCAACACGCTTTCTTTGTTTCCGCTTTTCTGTGATGAACTGTGGAGCAGTACTTTATTTTGGTAAGTTTCAAACACTGGGAGACACTAGTATCGGTGGTATTGTTATTTGTAGTTGCACCTCAGAGCTTTGCAGGTGCTCACAGTGGGGCCCACCATGCCCCCACCCGGGGCCCAAGATGGCATCTTTGCTGGGTCAGTCTCAAAAATCACATGTACCAAAGCCTCTTGATACTATGCTAGGCAACTTACTGTATTTTTCTCTAAAAGGTTCTTTAAAAAAAAAAAAAAATTATTCCCTTTAGTCTTAGCTAACTATGAAAACAGCACTGTGCAGAACTCAGACTGTCACTTAACTTGATTCTTTAAAAGCTGTTGAAAAACTGTATTTGATTCAGTCGGCATGAGCTATTCTATCCACAGTATCCACAGGGATAGATGTGGAAGCTGTGTTAACTTGCACATGTAGATATTTATTTACGTTTTGAACAATGTTAGCACATTTTACCATCCAGATCATGGATGCCTAATCACGGTACTTCATCACCATATAACGTAAAAGGTTTATGTGTGTTTAGAAGCTCTGAAAGCTAGACAGAAATCATTAAGTCACTTTAACCATTACAGCGCGTGACACAGAAATACTGGAAAATCATGCACCAAGTGATCTTATCAGATGAATGGGGGCTTAAGTGAGAAAAATGAGCACAAGTGAACTAAGGTGAATGTAAGACACTATGCTGCTCTTTTAAAGCATGTCATAGTTTAAGACCTTGTAAAGGGTAACACTATCTTCCCTGATGAAGAGAAAAAGATGGGTAGCGGTGTAAAAATGTGATCCTATCTTCTGCCGCCGCTCTGTTATTACCTCAGGTGTGAAATCCTTTCCCGCTCACGCCGGAAAACCAAGCGGGCGTGCTCAGCTGTGAAATTGTATCTTTTCTGCTTTTTCTGCCCTCCCTGTAGCTCCTTTCCCCGTCCTTCAAAAAAAAAAAAAAAAAAAACCTTTTTCC
>VURO01037438.1:68676-100414 GCA_015108175.1 Pelvicachromis taeniatus
CATTTCCCCCCCCCTAAAAAAAAAAAAAAAAAAAAGCCTTTTCCTTGCCTTCAAAATATGTGCTGGATTTTGTAAGGTGAAGCCGTTCTGCACCTCAGCTGAATAATCAGGTGCCTTCTTCTGCATGCCTTTTAATAATGAGTGACTGAGAAACCCCAGAAACACCTTGACTAGCTGACTTCTCCCATTGCTGGGAGACTGGGCTGCTGTCTTCTCGTAAGAGCACTCAGAGAAAATGAATTTCATGTAGTGCCGAAAAGCTCCATTCGGGGACATTTTATTGAAATGTAATGAAACCTTGACAAAAGGTCCCGACTGTTAAAATTACAAGTTAGTCTGAGCATATTTTTAAAAGCATTCTGTAATATTGAGCTTACTAGGCCCAGTGCATGCTTGCTTAATCCTATGCAGGTTGTTTCTCCCATGTCTTTCCAGCAATGGCCTATTTTCTTTACGCCTTCCCCTGTGAGGACAGATTTCTCTGAACCCTTCTAACAGGGAAATGAGAGCAGCAGTGCGCCTGGAGCTTTACGGCTCATAGGATTGACCTGAAGCTTATAGTGTCAAAGAACTGGAATACATAACTCAGAGAGATCCTCATCATCATTCGGAGTACAATGTTTACATTTGAGGTGATGGCATTATAAAATTTGCCACAATGTCAGGTCAAATCATCTCTAAGAGTCTCTTGTGTCTGTATACAGTACATACAAACAAACTCAAGTTATGTTAATAAAGAACTGAGTCTGTCTCCTTTTTTTCCTGCTGTTAGCCACTACAGTCTGATATTTGGATATCTTGCCCTGAAGCTTTAAGTGTGCAATTTCCCAGTATAAACACTCTGCTCAAAAAAATGAAGTACTTTTTAGTGTGCGTTAAACTTTTGGGATATTGATATGGTCAGTTGAGTAGCAGAGGGGATTGTTAATCAGATTCAGCTGCTTGGTGTTAATGACATTAACAACAGATGAGGCAGTTACTCTAGCAGAGATGGACAGGGCTGTAGATGGTCCCATCAGAAGGGCTGGTATCTGTTCCTTTGTGCAAGAAGGAGCACAATGAGTTCTGGAAAATGACCTCCAGCAGCCCACAAATGTAGGGGTCTAGTGGGCCCTGCGCTCACCGCCTGGCACCATGGAGCCCCATGGCAGCCCACCACTCGACCTGCCGTCTTATTCACAGTTTAGAGCAAGTTCACCCTGAGCAGCCGTGACAGACATTAACGGGAGAAGCTGTGGAGGATGTTATGCAGGACTATCTGTTGTCTCTTTAGGAGCGTGGACCATTGTTGTCAGACATGCACAGAAGAAACTACTGTGTTCTGTTATGAATTGGTTTAATGAAATTCGATAAAATGGACTAGTCTGCTGCATCGCTTTTTGATTTGATTTTCAGGGCGTCTTTGAATTCAGCCCTCTGTAGGTCGATGATTTTCATTTCCATCAAACAGTGTGGCGGTATGAGCACAGGCAGCAGGCAGGATTTCCTTCCCATTGAGATCTGATGTATTTTCAAAGTGTTCCTTTAATTATTGTGAGCACTGTGTATGCACTGTTTCACGAGAGTCGTAAAGTTTGCCATTTTAAATCATAATATATGAGGTCAGCTTAACACTACATAGAGCTGTGAAGGCAGAGGTTTTTTTTTCTTCTATTGCACTAAAAGTGCCAAAGCCTCCTGATACTGCTTGTTCTGATACATTTGACAAAGATGGAAACTTTCCTATGTCATCCATATTTGATACTGAATAAAAGTGAATTATGAGTCATTACTGCTATTATTGTTCGTGTGATGGACTACCTGGGAGTGACTTCCAAACTCCCAGCTTGAGCTGAGCTTGTCCCACTGGTGTGTAGACGTGCAAAAATTTCCTCCTGCTGCACCGCAAAATGTCGTAAGGCGTATGGTATGAAATAAATCCTTTTCTGCTGAAAACATTTTTAGACTCTGTGGAAGCATAAAAACAATTATGGCTTTTAAAAAGACTATTGCGGCCTCCATCAACACTGCAGTAACCACAATAACAAAAACAGCATTACATCAGTGAGTGAAAATGACCACAGAAAGATAAAATGTCAGCAGCTTTGAAATGCCTCTCACTAAGCGCATAGCATGGCTGAAAATAAGCATTGTGTGAATTCTCCTTTTTCGAATATACCAGCACAATCTTGGCAGCTACACATTTGGAAGCCTTTCAACAGGCAACATGAGCTCCATATCCTCTCTAACAGAATAGTGTTTCCCTGCCTGCAGTCCTCAGCGGAGTGAGGCTGACAGTGGGAACGCCTGCAGAATAATTTAACAGGGCTGTGGGGAGAGCCAGAGAAAAGACAAAGCCCTCCAATATGATCTCCGAGGACCCCGCAGCAATCCAGTGTTCGCCTTCTGCCATCGCCATCACTGACACTATTGATTATGGCCCTGGGAGTGATGATAGCATTCGGCTCTCCCCCTCTAGCGGAAACCACAATCATGCCGCCGTGTTGGCCAAATGATAGACTGTCTCGGAAATGAAAGAGGAGGTGAGGGCTGGGGAGAGAAAGATAAGGGTGATTGAGAGCGATAGGAGATTGAGGTGGTGGGAACGGAGGCTTGCGAGGGGACGGCATTAATATGGTTCGGTTCGTTTTTCATAGCAGCTGAGGAATGTAATGTTTCTGTCGGCAGTGTTAACACAGGGCTCCGTGTCAGGATTGTGTCACAGGCAAAGGGGCCTTGGTGGAAACAACAAAATAGCGTAATTGTCTCTTTGCTTGTTTGAAGTGCTAACGAGGAATTTTGACATTTTTTATGGTCAAAATTGTGGAAACCGTAGGACATCCAAGCGGCTCAGGCACTTATGCTCTGGCTGCTTGTAAATGAGAAAAAGGGCCTGGCTGATGCTGCTATGGAGAGTGTAAAAAATATACTTGAGTGTCATCTGGGATGTCTACATAAACAGGAGTGGGGAGTTTTCATATCCGTTAGGACACACACACAGGCGCGCGCGCGCACACACATGCGCACTGCTCTTCACACGCCAGGTGGCTCCTTGATTTAATTAGCACAGTGGAGCTCCAATTAGCTGCAGTTGTAAATCAGATGGTGCTTTTCATCATAGCGTCGAGCTGATAGGCCCAGTAGGATCGACTTCTATGCCTCCCCCCAGGAAGACTTGACTGGAGGATTATACAGAGATTATAAGCAGACTTTACCACTTCAAGCCACTTCTATATCTGGGTCTTTCTCAGTGACCTGCAGCTGAGACCACATTACATACCGTACATTCTCCAACCTGATGGTCAAGATATGAAGAAAACAGCACAACCCTGTTGGTGCTATGTCATCTGACACCGTCAGAAGAATCTTATAATAAAATCTAAGCTTATTATTTTTTTTCCAAAACAAAATAAACGTACACGTTGTCATGGTATGACTCATGGTATGAGCAGACATACACAGTAATATAGGCTCATAGCTGGATGTGCTGGCCTATATCACAACCGCAGAGTCTCCTTATCTTGGATAAGTAAACATTTATACTCCACAGTAGACGATGTAAAGCCACTAAGCAGCTGCCAGCTGGTATTGGCAAAATAAATACCAATGCTAAAGTAATCCTTCTGTTTTTTTATTTTATTTAAAAAATGTGAAAAGAATAAAAATAAATATAAAAAACCATACAGACCATGTAGTAGCACTTCCACACTGCTCTCATACCAGAAGCATCGATTATGCTGTCAGTATGGTGAAAAGCATTCATTGAGGGTTCAGTGAATCTGTGAGAGAGCAGAGTTGCAATATGCTACTTTTGTATTATTACTTATTGTTTATTTCCCTAATGTAAAGTACTGTGCAAAAATCTTGAGCCACCCACTTTCTTTATATTTTGGCAGAAAAATAGTTGCAGCAGTTTATTAAACCAGGCAAACATGGGAGTTGGTGGGAACAAGGAAATAGAGTGTAGGTATAGACTCGGGTCCTGTGGCAGGAGTTTTTCATGACTTAAGGACTTTCAGATGCTCTTCATGTGTTGTAGACTTTTTTAGGCCTGCTGCTCCACTTGTCAGGTTTCACAGGACACACTGCACACCATGGCAAGAACACGCCAAATTCACCTTGTTGGTGCAAACATACTATTTAATGTCTGTCAAACTGCGTCATCTTGGCAGTTTTTGTAGATTCAATCAAAGAAATTTAAACATTTTTTTGTCACTAGTAGTAAAGATACCATGCTTTTCTAACTTTTCTGTTCTTTTCTAACTTGTCTGTTATTTGCAGACATAGTACAGGTCAGGGACTCGTAACAGCAAAGATTTTTAATTTGTCCTCTTTCTGTCTCTGTGAACTCTTAAAAAAGAAGATGGTGTGATGAAGAGTATAACTTACCTTATGAAGGGGACTTTGAGGATTTTTGGTATATCCTAATGAATTTGTTTGCATAGAAATTTTGTGTGCTGTCCACCTTTTAATCCACAGCTGCAAAGATAGCAAGGCTCATCAAAGGACCAGATGAAAGGTGGACCTAATGATCTCAACTCAGCTCTCCAGTCCAAACAGAGACATATGCTGCTGCGTGTTCTGCTTGAAGCTGTGGTGAAGGCTGAGCAGATGGAGGACGACCTGGGAAGCTAGGATTAACAGTGATGAGTGTGTGACTTAAACCTCGCTTCTGTTTTATATGTGCATTTTCATGCACACCTGCCACACTGAGCTGCTGTAGCTTTCCAGATGTTCTGCTCTCGATGTGTGTAACATTGTAATGAGATTATTACAGTTTCCTCTATAAGTCTACAATTCCAAAAGGGGCACGGTTTTTTACCTCTCCATTTGTATATAAATGAAAAATGTGACTATAAGTATGCAACAAATGAAATGCACTGGAAGAAAAAGTACTAGGGATTTGGTATTTTTAACAATTCACTAGTGAAAGAACTGGTATTGTTCTTAAGTCCAATAGTAAAGAAATTCAGAAGCCCAACTAAACTAAATATAAGCATTCTTATAAATATTTATTATAGCTCTCCACAGTTTTGTCCTCTCTCCTTCTCATCAGTCCCCGCTAATCATAGCAGATAGCGGCCCCTCCCCATGCCGGGTTCTCCTGGAGGTTTCTTCCTGTTAAAAGGGAGTTTTTCCTTCCCACTGACCAAGCACTTGCTTATAGAGAGGGTTGTCTGATTGTTGAGGTTATCTCTGTACTATTGTAGGGTCTGTATTTTTGTGGGGGTAGGCCACAGCCACACCAATGTCAGCTTAGTTTAGAGATTGTGGTTTACATCGGCAGCACTAGCATCCACAGACTTATTTTCTCCACAGTGGTGAATCGCTTCAGATGAGTGGCTCTACATCGGAATACTCTGACAAAGACAACATATAACCACTTGTATTCTGCATCAAAGTACTTCATAAGTGTAATCTGTCTTACCCTGGCTAGTGTTGGGTGTCATAACTCATAGGGGTTTGACTGATTGTTGGGTTTTCTTTACATTAATACAGGGTCATTATCCGTACTCCTTAAAGTGCCTCAAGGCAACTTTTGCTGTGGTTTTGAGATACAGAAATAAAACTGAATTGAACTGCACTGAACTGGAGTTTGGTTAAGGACAGGGGTCAATGTAGTTAGCTTAATAGTGGATTAGTTTTAAAGAAGGATAAAAAAAAAAAAGGCAGTTAGAGGGGTCTAAGGTGGGAATTGAAATGCTTACTTTAAAGTTGCAAAGCCTTGTCTTTTCAGCCTAAGCCAACACTGCCTAATGCTTTTGTGCATGCTGTGGTTTCCGTGGTACTGAAATGAAAAAATGTGGAAACTGCAGCAGTATTCAGGTTGTTGAGTTAGCAGTCTAGTATAGCATAGTACAGCACAGCAGACCACTTTGACGCTGGTTTATTTGCCAAGCAAGAAACGTCTGACCAGTGGGGAAAAGAAACTATGTTTCTGTAGGAAGAAGGCATTTAAAACTTGGGACAATGCCTTAAAGTGGTGGGGTAATGGGACCTAGCCCCCACCACCCTACTTAATGGTCTTGTCCTCTGTCTCTATCTGCCTCTGGCACCTTTGGTTGCAGCTTTGCTTGGGGTAGTGATATGCAACCCCAAGCCCACCACAGGTTAGAATAAGAACCTGATTTAACATCAGCTTCTGGTACATTTCACTGTGTGGAGTTATTACTGTGCCTTTCAACGTCATTACAGAAAAGCATGAGTCATGAGCCGTTAGTAATAGCTATGTAAACATTCTGTAGGCGTTTCAAACAATGCTAAAATTTTAAGGAATGTGACCTTTGACGGTCTGTCTGATTGTAGACTGTCAAAGTCTCCAATCAAGATGTGGATTCATGAATGGAAAGTTTACAGCAGAGTGCAAACCACTGATTACACTGAAGACCAGACTGGTCAGATAAGAGTTTGCCAGAAAACATCTAAAAGAGCATGCACCATCATGTAATCTTGAAAAAGATTTAAAAAAAAATCTTTGGACAGATGAAACCAGGATGATTCACAACACGCCACATTATCTGTCTAACATGGCTGAGGAAGTGTTATGGCATTGTCATGTATGGCTGCCAGTGGAACCAGGTCAGTAGTGTTAATTGGTGATGTGATTGCTGCACCACAAAGCATACTGAAAAAGCAACCCAAAGCTAAAATCAAGAAAGAGAATATTCCTAAATGGCAAAGCCAGATCTCTGATCTCAAACCAAAATATGCTTTTCCATTAAATTCAATTAAATAGAAAACTGAATGCAGAAAGATCCACAAACAAGCAGCGAGTGCAGTAAAGCTCTAAATGAACACAACATTCGGGCAGACTTTGAGTGCAAAGGGTTTTCACTCAAGTATTAAACATTTTATATTAAAATCTGTTTTTGTCCCATTATTTTTGAACATCTGAGAATGGGTTACAGTGTGTAAAAAATAGCTGTAAACACTTGATGCAAAATATTTGTAAAACGCCTTGAGTTAAAGCTGAACGTCTGTAATTCAGGCACACACTGATTGTTTGATGTACGATCCACTGTGGTGGCGTAAAGAGGCAAAATTACAAAAGTTGCTTCTTTGTCCCAAACATTATGGAGGTCACTGTATATTGTGAGGACAGACGATACAGACCAACTTTGCTGGTTGTTCCTCGCCGCAGTGAGGCCTGTTGAACACTCCCACCTTATCCTTGCTGTACTGTAGGTTAAAGAAAGAGTTCTTGTAAAACTTTTACCAAACCTGCGTGAATTAAAAATCTTTATGACCTAACGAGAGTCAGTCAGGTTATAAAACATGATGTGATTTCATGGATAATACGCATTAATATGAATGATGGTTGGTCAGTGCCATTAGATGTCCATCTGACAGGAGAGGGTGGGAGGAAATGAAAGATGTGAGGAGATTAGATGGAGTGAAAAATGGGCCGTTATGAGAAATACTGTTACCATGTAAAGTAGCAGATTGACATAGATGGATTTCCCATAGTTCCCTCCTGGCCGATATATCACCTGGGGGCTGACTTTGTCCTTCGCCGCTAACCCTGGTGAGTGCAGCTGAGTTGCTAGAAAACAACTTAAAAATGTGTTTTTATGTGTGCCCCAAATGTGCTCACAAAGTTAGCTTTAAAAGTTGAAATACTTGCCTTGATTTATTGTTTCTGCAAATTCTGGTTTTAATTTAAAATCAACAACCAAAAAAGTTTTGCTTGATTCTCACAATTCCCGCTGAATCATAGAAAGTCTGTTTGATGTTTCCTTTCCAAACCCCGTATTTAGACAGATCAGTTCCAGGAAAAGCAATTTTTCTGTGAACAAAATGTTTGATTAAGTGGCTCACGGGCACAAGTAAATGGCTGGATAAACTGTGTGCTTTTAATCAGTTTATTACCGATCTGTTGGCGTTCTCACTTTCTTGGTATTTACTTGAAATGTAATTTCCTCGGTTTAGATTTCTTTTTCTCAGATAAGTGCTTTTGTTCTTTAAGTTCATTACGTTTTTAGGAATACGTTTTTTCTCCTTAAATTTCAGTTTTACTCAGAAAGTCGTTTAAGGCCATTATTAATTTAAACTTATCTTGATTTTAAAAAGTGGTCTGGAACATTTTTTTTCCTTGTGAGTTTTCTTTGTATAATTTCAAACCCAACAACGTCTTAACTAATGTGTTAAGAGCACACTGTTAGCTTCCACGCAGCCAAGTCTGACTGTGCTCCAGGCAGGTAAAGATATTGGATGCTAGATTGCAACAGCTGAAAACACCGAGGCAGAAAAAAAGCAAAAACTTTCAGATGAACAGACAAGCCTGGGATAATCACATCTGTGGCTACTTCTATTTACATAGCTATCCATCTTTGATAGCAGAACTATGGCTTTGTTTTGACCAGAAGGAGTGGAAGAGCTTCTCTATCAAACAACAACAGTTGCTCTCTAAACACAACCAATTAGGATGACGAATGACTTGTGCCTTGGCAAACGTCCCACGAGAGACATGAACATACAGCTCAAATAACAAGACAAACAGAAAAAAACAAAGAGCGGCATCAGAGAGAAAAACAGGATATTTTTCATCCTGGGAATTTTTGCGCTTTGATTCCCTCCCCTTGGTCGATTGTTCTTTATCAAGCCTGTCACGCTGTTCTATTTGAGGAGATTTGTAGCGCAGGTTCTGATGCATAATGGATGGGGTCTGACTCAGAGCAGTGCCTTGTGGGAAGATGGAGTTGAGCCAGAGAGGGTATGCCGCCATTGCTGATTGCTTCTTATTGAGCCTGAGCGCCCTTGGGATCGTCGTTATGAGGTGCTCAGCATGCAGAAGCACTGTACTGTGTCATGCCTCGTGCTATGACCTACATGAGTTACACAGAGTATATGAGCAGCCATTGAGTCCACAAGAAAGCTTCTTCCCTTGGTTTATAACTCATTAATGCACCATTATTGTCTTCACTTTCACACGCTGCGTGGGACAGTGAAAGTCTCCTTGAAGAAATAAACTAAGTTGTAAACAATGTCGAGATGAGCTCCAGGAAACCAAACCTTTTCTCGCCAAGAGCGTTCGGAAAATCTGTTCAGAAAACTCATTACCGAGAACTACTGAGAATTACTGGTGAGAAACCTCTTTAATGAGCACTCATTACCCCGAGGACAGAATGGCAGGGCGACAAAGGAATCTTTATTTAGTGGTTCTATATTTATCAATTAATATTCTAGGGGGTCACATGCTGCCTGGAGGTATTCAGGATGTACAGTTTCACAGATACGAAAAAAAACACATCTTTAATGTACCTTTTTATTGTTTCTTTAAGGTTAACGGTGTATGATCTCTACACTCACTCAGGATCCATGTTAAAATCTGACACGAGAATTAGGATTAAACTGTTACTGGGGCTTTTCCCATCAGCCGTATCCTTTCCTCATTCCTTTATCTTGCTCCTGTCCGGTTCCATTTGCCTACGCAGTGGTATCTTTGTAAGAGCTGCCAAAGACTACACAACTATATTTGAGCCCTGGCTCTGCTAAAAAACAGGAGTTATGTTCAGTGATGACAAGAATTGATTTCCAATTTCCTCCACAATGACTGCATCATTTCCAGCGACTCAGGCAATTTGGCCTACATTACTGAGGCTGCCAGGGGCTGTAGATCAGGGTGACAGCTGTCTTCACCTGAGGCCCCTTTCACTGAGATCAGAGAAAGCGAGATTGACTCTCAGTCTTTCCATTGATGGCGCCTCTATTACGCTGGTGATATCCTTCAGAGACTCCAGGATTTGCACTTTTTTTCATGAACTGAAACAAATGTGCTTTTGCGTTTGTATGAGGCTTTAAAGCATTTACTCGCCTAATGCAGTCCTGTGCGCGTCTTGGGTAATATTATGCTGTAGTATTTATATCATGTGTTTATTTTGCTTTTTTAAATGCGCTTTTTGCACAAATTGTGTTGGTGTATATATTTATTTGATATTTACATGATGTCTAACAGTGTAATTATTATTTTAAAGGCTTACTGAAAAGGTCTGCTGATGGAGTAAACACTTCCAGACACACTGTTTAGGCATACCTTACTGGGAAACATGGTCAAGTATGGATCTGGGAATATTTCAATCAGACTTGATTCCCTTTTTTTGGACCATACAAAATCATTCAAATCCACGTGCAATAAAAGTGTACATGGTGCACTTTAAAAATAAAGACGATTAGCATTTTCTGTTTTAAATATTCACAATCTAGTTGTGATCATGATTATTCAGTACTCTACAAAACATTCTAGTGGCGTCAATAAACTAAAGTGTTCATAGTTCAATAATGCCACGGATAAGTAATTCAGTAATAGCACCTAAGGTCACGCTTTCTACAAAAGATAATTGTAGCTATGTCCTATTGGTTTTTAATAAGAATGATAATAACTTTATACATCCCAGGGGGAAATTCATATGTCTACCACAGCTAATGTACTATTTGTATGAGAACTGAAAAGCCTGATGGCTGTGGGTGTGAAGGGGTTTCTGCATCTCTCTGTCTGATTTACAATGGAGAGAGAGGAGGCTTCTAGTACTGATGTTTGTTTTGTTCTATAAAGATCTTATAAAGTGGGTGTTCAGAGTTGTTCAGGAGTTTTGCAGTCTGTTTTTGAAGCTTCAGTGCCGTGTGGTTTTGTTGAAGCCAAAAGGAGCATTCCTGTTTATCAGCTAATGCTACCAAGGTTGGTTAACAGTCAGACATGTTTGCTAATTAGGGCTAAGTATCAAATTAGCAGGCAAATAAAATAGCGTATATCTTCCATTAGTAGCTCCGACGTTTATTCAAAAAATTATCCTGCCGGCCCTGCGTTTAAAAGAGAACCGAGAACTACTGAAAATTACTGGTGAGAAACCTCTTTAATGAGCACTCATTACCCCGAGGACAGAATGGCAGGGCGACAAAGGAATCTGCGTTTAAAAGAGACCGGTGGCTGTTGGAGACCGGCTCTTATTCCCTTCTCAGACAAAATTGTCACGGAAGTGAGAGGGAAAGAGGACCCAGGCGCGGTTTTTAGACTGAGGTGAAAAGACAGTTTGTTTACTTACAGTGCTCCAAAACGTATTCCAACAGTTCACAAATGATGCAGTTCTCAATTGTGCTCCTCCTTTGCTCCCGAGTGTCTCCTTGTCTGTGGTAGCCCAGTGCACGAGTGGTGCTCCCCGAAACTTCACTCACCCGACTCTCCTCAAGAGGAAGTAAAAGACCAGAAAATAATAGACCACAGTTAACAGGTTCGCTAGCCGGCAGTTCCAGTTCAGTGTAATAAACCCACTTTGATGGTCGCTGCATCCAGCTTAAATGGCGGCTGATTGGAAACAGCTGGCCGAGTGATGAGACATGGGAGGACCAGACATCACGTTCCAGTCAAACTCCATACCAGTTGGTGGCGGTAATGCACCATTCAGTTGTTTGCCAACCGCCAATAAAATTTAAAAAGAAGAAGACAGCGTGGAGGGACTTCCTGGTCAAAGGTTTCCCGGGTTCTATTGGAGACCGGGGTCTATTTGTCGTGACATGTTTTCAAACTGGCGTTTATTAGAAACGGGCATCAATAAGAGACAGGCCACTATTAGAAGATACACAGTAGTAGATTTTTACACACAGAGTTTTTAGCACATGTATTATTTAGTCAGATAATCCCATTAAAACACTTCAAAAGTCACGATCCTCACAAACACAGAGGGTTTCAGTGAAAGTCCTGATTCATGGGTCCGGGTCCTGTGGTGTGGAAATGAAACCGTGAAACCTCTTTTATTCAGAGACACGACCTTTATCTTTGAAAGATTTACTGCTCGGGTCAAACACTATATAGATGATATTTATATCAGTATCAAAGTAAACTGAGTGTCTTAAGAGTCCCTGAAAGCTCCATTGCATTTTATGTATCACGTTAAGTGATTAAAACACAGGAACAGTATATATGGGCTCAATGAGCTGTTTTGTTAAGCAGGGTAATGTTACGCACTAATTTGATTAAATCACTCAACTCAAGTATAACTTCTAGAAAACAGAAAGGATTCAGTGTGCAGGCCTTTACATATTTAGCGTGTTTGAATAACATTGATTGTAATAAAAAGTCACATGCATAAAAGTCACCAACTCTCAGCTGACTCAGTAACAGCAGAGCTCTAAACTAAAACTGTGAGCTTCATGTGATGGCTGCGCAGCTCCTGTAGGTGTAATGTGTAGGTGGCCCAGTACTGTCCACCAGTCCTGTGAACTTTTTATCAGTTTCTCACAATAGCTTTTTTTTTTAATGCTGTATTGATTTGCTTTATTGTTTAAAACCTGTCCATCCCCCAGAAGCAGGAAAAGTGCTTCAGTCAAATTTACAGTCACCTCCTCAGTGCCTCGCAGAATTAGATCAACTAAAGTCTGGTCAAGGTTTTGAATACATCGGTCCCAGAGTAGCAGTTGACTTGCTCTAAACGCAGAGCCAAAGGTGAACTGCTTTTCACCGCTCTTCTCACCAGTTTGTGCATTTCGAATACAAAAAGGTTGAAATTCTGAACCAGCATGTTGTTTGTAGTTCCTGCTGTGTGTGATGGTGCTTCAAATGAGAGTAGACACTTTGTTGTGTTTAGAGGATTTGATTGGTAATGAACCAGTGAGTTTCTAAGAGTGCTTCATGCAGAGCAATGACAGAGCGATGAGTCCTGTGGAGGTGTGCATACATGGGTGTGTATGTGTTCATGCATCTCAAATTTGTGGTGATGGAGAAGTGGAGTGATCAAACACTCGTCAACAATCAGCCTCCAGCTGTAAGCTTTCCACCAGCTTCTTCTACTGATGCTGGCACACTGCAAAAGCCAAGAGGGTCAGTGAGTAGAGAGAGTATACAGAAACAATAACTGGTCTTCTATTTGCATTTTTTTGTAAGAGTGACACGTGGATACAGTCCTTATCTACGCCGACTTCCAGTTTCTCAATCCACAACAAAACCGCAAACAGACGCAGATCACTCTGTGTGACTGTTGGCCTATTGAAAAGCCATCATCTTTCAATTTACACATTACCGTTGCAACAACAAGGTGACAGTAGCTCCTTTTAGAGACAGTGTGAGGCTGGTGTTTTATTATGGCGCGTGTGCTGTGGGGTAAGTGAGAGGCCAAGGGTCAGCTGTATTGTGTCGCTCACAGCTGCCTTAATCAAAGAGCGCTTTGTCCTTTTGATGAATGGGGTGGTGGAGGGGTGTTCAGGACTAACTCACTCTGTGGTTGTGTAAAGTGGACAGAACTGGGCTTCACATACAAATATATGCTAGATGTTTTTAAAGAATTATTTAACGATGACATGAGAAAGTTTACTGCATGTCATCAATTGAGGGAAATATACAAACGCCATCATTGTTTTAAATTTGTTTGTATTTTGTTTCAGTTCAGTCTTGAGCGTGACGGGGGCATTGTTGTCCGTCTGGTCGAGTCTTTAGTTCTCCTACAGGGATCACTGCAACAGATCAGTGCTCTTTACTTTTGGCGTATCTAAAAGCTTCAAATGGAATTATAATGAGATGAGAGGGATTTAGTGCCCCCCCCCCGTTTGTTCACAAGGAGAACAAGATATAATTAAACTAATCCCAAGATAGCTTTCGCCGTTTTTGGCAGTAATTTCAGTAGCAATTCTGAAAGATTCTTTAAAAGCTCAAAATTGTCTTTGAGGAAGGTGTTTGGGTCTAAAGTAACAAGCATTATATATAAACTCAAGGTCACACGCACAATTCTGTGAAAGATTGCTTTACCAATGTTTGAAGAGTGGAGGGCTTTAAAGAGAAACAGAATATAATCTAATGAAAGATCAGATTGACTCAGTTTTTCACTGTGGTTATGGAGAGACTGTGGGCTTAAGTCCCCGCTCATCTATGTAATATTAAAAATGGCTGAAAATCTCTAAAACTGTTGACTAATGAGTTGGCTAATCTGAAGCACGTAGCAAATCAATATATAAACCGGTGTCTGGATGAAAGAGACCTGCCGCTCATGGTGTCAGGACGCTTTGTGGTAGCTCAGCCTGTGATTAAAGTGAGAGAGGCAAGGGGAAAATCAATAGCTGAATTCATCTCCCAGATCACAGGAATGTATTAACGTTGTTAAACACATTCCACTTAAGGCAGCAGATGAGAGCTTTTCAGACACATAAAATGAGTCATCGTTTAAACTGTCTTTTAGTGTGTGTCTCCACTAGCTATTAAATTCTGCCAGACCATCATTAAGCTCTGTCTCATTTCTCATCAAATGGTGGTGTCAGTGACTCTGATTCATAGCCATAGGCATCTCAGAGGGTCTCAGCTGATCCAAAAGGATCTCAGCGATTTAAAGTTGTGCTGACCACTGACTTCAGACAGCAAGCATTGTTGTCTAGAACACATCAGAAGTATACTCACAGACTGAAGTTCTTATGAATGTAATTCACAGGGGGCACGTTATGCTGCGAAGGAACCGGTCTTTCCAGCAACACTTATCTGACTTTTTACTGAGTGGAATCTGTCCTTGGCCACAGGGTGGGGATGTTTGACTTTAAATAATCCTGCAATTACACTGCACGCTCTGCTCCAGCAATAATTTTATGTAGGTATTTTTGAAACTTAACGGGCATTCTTGCTGCGCTATACAGTGAGCATTGTTTGCCACCAGCAGTGGTATGCCAACTAACACAATCGCCTTTGTCTCAGGCCTATTCAGTTAATAAGGTTTAAACAAGTGGGTGTTTTAATACTGGACATAAAACGCTTTTCGTGGCATTTTTATGACATTTCAAATTGCTAAACACATTTTCTGGAAGGTGCAATTCACAATTTATTGTAGGGCTGAGTCTCTGTTATACAGCCGTGGCAACTATCTCATGAAATGGTTCAGTGTTGGTCTAACAATTGTTGTGCAAGCCTACAACAATTTGTCACAAGGAGACCGAAGAGCAATGCAGAGGGAAGCCTCTTCTTTCATTAGGGATACACCAGGGTACCATTCATATCACCCACTCCTCCCCATTCAGTCCCTTCTCAGTCACTGTTTGCCTTGCCAAAGCACTCACCCAAACATGATGACCCTGCATCGTGGTGCTTCCAGGCTCATCACTCTCAAATACAATATACGCCTTAATTGGCTCATTTCTTTTGGTGCAACAAGTTACCCTCTTCTCACAAGCTTTAAGTGGCCTTACACAGGCACTAGTTAAGCTGTGTTAAGATGACAAGTCACCACACTGACTTTTTCAAGATGGTGGCTACACGGTGAAATTATTTGATATATACGCAGCGGCACACGTCATAAGTTAATTAAAACCCAACATCATGTTTTCTTGCATTTTAATTGGATCAGTATTTTCTTTTCGTTTTGCTCCATGTGCTCCACGATGCAACTTACAGTTTTACAGTCTGCATGTCTACTGGAGTTGTAGAGATTTGTTGTAAATCTGGAATAAGCGCTTCACTGTCACTGGGGGTAATGAGTGGAGTGCAAGATGTTTAGAAACGACGCACACTTAACCAAGCATGTGTAGATCTTAGGTTCTTTACATGTACATCATCAAACAGATGGTGCTATAAACAGCTCCCTGTGTGATCCTCCTCATTCTTGTACATTATTTGTGTAGTGAAGCATTAGTAACATCTGCCTTGTTTCTGTTCATGTGCACCAATCAGATATAACATTCTGACCACTGACAGGAGAGGTGCATAACACCGATTAACTCTTCATCATGACACCTGTTAATAGGCAGGATAGATCAGGGAGCAAGTGAACATTGTGTCCTCAAAGTTGAGATGGTAGAAACAGGAAAAATGTGCAAACGTAAGGATTTGAACGAGTGTGACAAGGTGACAAATTTTTATGGCTAGATGACTAGGTGAGAGCATCTCCAAAATTACAGCTCTGTTGGGGTGTTCTTAGTCTGCAGTGGTCACTGTCTATCAAAAGTGATTCAAAGAAGTAACAGTGATGATCCAGTGACATGGTCATGGGCAGCCAAGGCTCACTGTAGCACAAATGGATGAAGACGTTAATGCTGATTCTCATAGAAAGGTGTCAGAATACACAGTGCATCACAGTATGTTGCAGGTGAGATGCATAGCTGCAGACCAATCAGGCTTCCTGTGCTGAAACCCTGTACATCACACGTGAGCACCACAACTGGATCACAGAGCAATGGAAGAAGGTGGCCTGATCTAATGAAACACATTTTCTTTTATATCATGTGGATGATCAGTCACTTACCTAGGAAACATCTAACACCAGGATGCACTATGAGAAGAACGCAAGCCAGCAGAGGCAGATGTTCTGCTGGGACACATACCACCCACCTAATCATTGCTGCAGACCATGTACACACTTTCCCTTACGGGCATTTGCTATCACTGCTATGCATTTGATAGTCATTTAAATATCTCTTTTAAGCCCCAGATACGTCCAAGCTGCAGATCCTTGAATAGGTGTTTAGACTCTGTTAAAAATTGGATGGCTGACAACTTTCTCCAACTTAATGAAGACATAACGGAAGTCCTTGTGTGTACCCTGGACAGACTTGTGCCCAGTGTAATGACAGCTCTTGGCCCCTTGCATCATTTGTTAAATAAGCTGTCAGTTGCTTCCTGTGTGACTTTGCACTTTGGATTCTTTTGTCAAATCTCTGGTTCACTATTGTTTTTATCTCTCATCTCACTTGTGTAAGCAAAAACTCCCTGGAACATCTACAGGTTGTTCAGAAAGCTGCAGTGAGGCTTCTGACCAACTCTTCTAAGTCCTCTCACATGACGCCGTTGCTAATCCAGCTGCAGTGGCTCTCCATTGAGTCCAATTCAGCATTCTGGTTCTGACTTTTAGAGCTCTTCATGGACAAACACAACATTACATCATTAAACTTTTACACCAATACGTCCTCAGCAGGTTCCTGAGGTCATGTGATCAGGGCTTGCTTATTGTACAGCATACAAGGCTGAAAATTAAAGGAGACCGAGTTTTTGGCACAGTGGGCCCCAGAGGATGGAAATCTGTCCATCTCAGTTTGAGATGTGTAGAAAAAATTTTTTTTCTACACTTAGTTAACTCTTTTTTCTTGTGAAATGCTTTGTGATCCTTGTGTGTAAAGGGACTGTATAAATAAAATTTTACTTTACTTACTTTCACAGAAAAGGTTTTCCCCGTTGTGTCTTTGAGCAGGATAATGCCCTCTGCCAGAAAAAGGTTCAGGAATGTTTGAGGAGCACAACAATGACTTTGGGCTCTTAACTTAGCCTCCAATTTCCTCAGATCTCAAACCAAGTGTCGATGCTGGACAAACACGCCCAATCCATGGAGGCCTCACAGCTTACAGGACTTAAAGCATCTGTTTCTAATATCTTGATGCCAGGCACCGTAGCACACCTTCAGAGGTCTAGTGAAGCCCACGCCTCAGTGGTGTTTTGGTGTATTTATTTCACAAAAGCTCCATAAAGAAGGCTTTTAACAGTCACTCTGTCCTTGTACTTTTTTACTTTCACTGCTTTTATTATTGTAGTTGTCTAGTTGGGTTGGCTGATGTTTAGTCCAGTCGTCCTATCATTACTCTGTGACATTGTCAGTAGCAGATATCAGGGATATCATACAGTGGAGTCCACCCATGTCAAATGCTGCTGCTGCTGGTGAGCGGAAAGAGAGAAGCACACAGGTCATGAAGAGTTAGCAGCATGAGATCCTCCTTCACACACAGTGATGAAATATTAAGGCTACTGTAATTAATCAACTTAAGTGGAAAAATATGAACTGAACAGATAAAACATTAGGTCACAACATTTGTATGGTTCTTTAAAAAAAAAAAAAACTTTTCCTGCTAAATCTCTAGACTCTTTCAGTTACTCTAAACTTTAATTTAAAATCACATCAACAGACAAATACTCTCCATCTGTTTCCTCCTGGTTTTGAGAAAAATCAATGTTGGGGCTGCCCACACATATTTTTCATTGAATCTGTCTCAGAGTGGAGACGTGCACAGTGTTGGTATCTCTAGGATATATGTGAGGAGGAAGACATGCAACTATAGCATGTCAAGTTAAATAAAACCTGAATTAAATAATAATCATATTATTCAGATTGTTTAATGCATTCGTGAGAAAAACGAACTAAACGTATTGTTCGATGGCAAGCTTTTAGAAAGCTCGCTGACCATCGTCAGTCAGATGAGGGTCAAAGATCATTGTCTGTCACTCCAAGCACAGTCTTCAGATCCAGTAAGCAGCTGCTGCCATTGAAAAAGCTATAAACGCTTACCTTACGCTGCCGACCGCCTAAAAAAGAATGAGATCAAATCAAATAAAAAACAACTTGCTAGTGAATATACTGAATTTTGGCTAATGTTTTAATGGATGCCACACCCAGTTCTGTAGGCTTTAAATGACAGCATTAGTGCATGTGAGTGTGTAGCTCATCCCTGCATCCCTGTCCTCCTGCATCACCATATTTGATCCTGTTATCTCCTGCACCCATCTGTCAAGTAATTTTCTGCTGCTTTTCTCAGGTCTGGTCATGGGTAGCCGAACAAGGGAGATCCCAGGTCCTTCCCAATCCAGGTGAGATATATTATCTCACTAAAGTGTTCAGAGTGTGAAGGGTTTGGGTCTTCCATCAGTTGGTCCTGGTCATACGCCTTAACCTCCTAACTTGGCTTCTTTCAACATAAAGGAGCACCAATTTATTTCAAATTATTTCTCCTACTAGATGCCAAAACTCATTACTGAGTGTGTTACAGATCAGCTCATACCGCTCATGTGTCATTCTTCTCATCACTTTCCACAATTAACGATTGAATATAGCAGCTGAAATGTAGCCTGATTGGTAAACTGAAGAATTTACCCTCTGAATCAGCTTCCTCTTTATGCTCCTTTCCTACTGAAAGCGGTTTCTTTCCTGCCACAAGGATCACATCATCAGGCAAATGTGAGAGCTGAGCTGGGAAATCCATTCACTCAAAATAGCATCCATCCATCAAACTGAATCAGAAACAAGGGACAACCTTGATGAAGCAAAAGACTCAAAGGGAACATTTTGAAGCCTTTACAAAATATGGACAGCAGTCCCACTCTTGTACGTCTCAGAGAACTTGTAGACATGTCCTCACTGACTGACGCTCCAGTTTTTACAACAGTTGGATTCTTGTGTGGTTAAGAGGTTGGATGATGAGCGTCCTTTCTATAATTTTCAGGCACATTCTTCAATTGCTTTTTTAAATAGGGAGCCATCACTCCAGTGATTTGCACACCAGGGTGAAGGGTCCCATCCACAGGGTGTCTCTGACTGCCACATGGTTTCTTCTCAGTAGGTTGTATTAGGATTGTATTAGAGTGTTTTTAGTATCCTTGTACCTGTTTAGTTTTCTTCTCAGGGGCAACTCCAGAAAGAGAAAGTATCCAACCACATTCTAGCTCTTTTCTTTCTATACCCAATGCTATGTCTTGTCTTCAAATGATTAGGCATTGATTCATTTATGATCTTAAATTTTGCACATTAGCATAGCAGACTGGCAGGAAGCAGGGCAGAGGAGAGAAACAAGTCGGTAATGGATACAACAATGTTTGGAGGGCTTTACTAGTTAAAGAGGTTTAAACACCCTAATTAAAATCTGTTGTAGGCCCTCTGCTCATTAATGCCACCTCCCTTCCTTTAAGGGAGCATTCTGCTTCCTCTCTCTTGTGGACTCTCTAATCTCATCCTCTCTGTGTCTGCTGAGCTGTGTCACATGGTGTAGCATAGGACGATGTAGCAACAGAGCGAGACATATAGCAAAGGGTAAGGATGTTGGCATCAGCTATCAAAGGAAGTCCTGTTGAATAGGTAGGAACACACTTCACCTTGTTTTGCAATAGATTATCTGTTTGTACAGGTGAAGCCACTCTGTGGGCAGCACGGTAATCTATCACCTCACTTTGTTTTTTTCAGGCAGGGTTGCACAAACTCTGTTCAAAGCATTCAATATTTTTAAGGCTCCAGACACTCGTTAATGGATGAAAAGGATGAAATTATATTTCAATAAGTTTAAATGATGTGAACGTGAGAACTTCAGTTTGACGTAAACAATTGATCACTGATGACAATAATTCAGTATTACTCTCTGTAGCAGTACTGAAGTGAAATACATTTGTAATGGAGTAGTGTAATTACCTTTTTACTTTCTATCCAGGTTTTTTAACATTAATTTAATGTTGAGGGCTGTGTTAGTTCAAAATGACAGCAGAAGTGCTGCTACGTGTCTGGCCACAAAGAGAGCACCAGTTTGTTCGTTTGGTAGTTCGATGAAAGGCTTCAGATAGTTAAGAGTGAGAAAAAAACATTTGCAGTTTTGTCTTATTATATCATGTTTGAAATTTAAAAAACAACCGAAACACTACATTTTCAGAGATATTTGTGGGTGTTTTCTTGTTTGCTTGGTTGTCTTTTCCTACTACTCACATGAGACGACAGTGCCAGCAGTGGTCCTCATTTATGTTTGAGACCCCTGCACCAGAGGAACTGCAGTGTGTAGCACTCACAGGTTGGTTTATTTTTTCAGCTTTGGAGGTTATCCCTTGGTCAACATGGGAATGATGGTGGTTGGTTTATTATTTGGTTCACTGGTTCAATACGTGTCAGCACGGTGTAGCTCCTTCTACTGCTTGTTTAAAAATATGTCTTTATCCCTTGTACCCAACCTTAGCAAGCTTCTGCTTCACTGTATTAAATGTTGTTTCGACTGAAGCTACCACAAATCAGCATGAAATGACACAATTAAATTGACATAAGTTACAAGTAATTAATTGAACAATAAATTAAGAAACTGAGTCATTTGCTGTTAGAGATTCAGCATGTAGCTGTTTCCCACATTCTTAATGAATCTTTTTACATAATTCATTGAAAAAAAAAAAAAGGGTACATTTTACTGTAACCAGTGCAGAGATAAATCATTCTGCAGATTTAGTTCTCCTTATGGTGTACAGATGATTAATGACAATTCCAACCTGGAAGCTCTTCGTGTAAGTCTGTTTCTGTTTCAGACAGCACCAGAAAGCAGACAGATGGACGGTGGCTGATAAAATAGAGCGAGACCAGCTTCAAAATGTTTTCTGGTAGAATATAAAACTAGACAACAATATGTGTGGCAGGGTATCGCTCAAACTGTGGCCAGTATGGCCATTGCGTCCTGGTTAAGCTAATAACTGACATCACCTTTTCTGATGCTAAGTTTACCGATGCTTATGTTTTTGTCCCCTTTAACATTTTTTCCAAAATCATAACTCACTTGACTGAAGTTGAATCATATAGATTCATAGATGATCAATTAATGTATGACATTACATCCTGTCACTGCCTTTCTACATTAAGACACTGAATGTGTGATTAGTAGACGAAGAATAAAGCGGGAACGGTTGGAGACTGTGGATCAGACTGTCATTCACAGTTCAACTCAGTGCCTCTCATCATCTTTAGCCTAATCATTTTCCCTTGGCAACTGATTGCTTTTACCACACTAATAATCCAGGAAGATAGACCCAATAGCGCACACGCATACGGCATATCAAAGAAGAATGTGTGCTGATGTCTGACAGCTGTGTTCAACTCACGATCACTCCAGCAAGTTGGTTTTGTGCCAGAGGAAACAGAAATAAAGTGCTTTAGTTTTGATTTCTCTGGCAGCGTGGTGAAGAAGGGAGAGCGGAGAGGAACGGCAGTGAAATTCATTAATTCCACCGATTTGCCAGTCAAAGCTTCTGCTTTTTCTCAACCAGACTGAACATAAACAAACACAATCATGTGCAAATGAGTCCAAATGAGATGTGACAGTTCTATTGGGCTTAATTTATTAGCAGTGATTATGTAGGCCCGCTTTCCACTGGCAGTCAGCAGAGACGACTGAGCGTAAATAAAAGAAATCAGCAGCATTATGAAAAGTGGATATTATTAATAGTGATGGCTAAAGCTGCTGGCATGATGAGATTCATTTAAGCGCTGATATGCTCAGCCTTTATGAGATAAATTGTGATGGGTTTTTTTCTTTTGCTCGTGGAGCACTGAATTCATGCTACAAATGAGCTTTTCAAGGCTGCTCCAGGCTCCATTGTCACAGCAGGGGTTAAAAGGACACTATGAATTTTTCATGCATTATTTTGGGTTTCTATATAATATCACACAGTGTGAGACACTCTTATGTTGAGCAAAAAAAAAAGAAATAAATTATCTAAAGGTTGTTTGCACTTGACATGAATAACCTGAGGAGTAGGTGTTACGATTATGCCGTATGGATGGGAGGTTCCATCAAAAAGTGGAGACACTTAAAACCACGTGTGATTCAAACTGAACTGAGTTACTCTTAAAGTCATCATGTCGTTCCTCCACAGATTTCTGTCAGTGCTTTATTTGGATTGTTTTGTGGAGGTCCGGCTCTCTTCCAGTGCGCTTGTCTGTGATTTCACCACGAACCCCAAACTTGCACAGGTTGCAAACATATCTGTCAAACTGGTCCAAGGCTGCGCATCAGATCACACACATGCTTGTTTTTTTTACCCTTGTTAATGGGATTATGTTGAGACATCTAGAGAGAATACGTTCAGCAGAAATGACCTGAGTTGTGTTGCATTCTGCGGTATGTTGGCACAGTGATAATTTAGGTGTGGTTTTGCATTTTCACAACTATTAAAATTAGTATAAGAGTCTTAATTTTCACATGCTGGAGGATATCCAGTGCACATTGCAGAGGCAGAAATGAACAGAACATAACTACATGAGAAGACGACCTTTAAAGGAAGGCAGGCCAAATTTAAATCAAAAACAGTTTTTGGTTTTTAGTTTTGGATCACACCTCAAAGTGTGTATGTTGCATTTCTCATTTTGAGTGCACAGACGATCGTTTTCCTGATGTTACTACAGTACATAAAACACTGTGTGCACGTATTATAAAAAATATTTAATCTACATTTTAGCCATTTGTCCCAGTGTCTGTCTTGAGGCTTCTTGCTATTTACACAGATGAGCAAAGAGGAAAAGGGGGTGAGGTGCAGGCTATCAATTTTCCACACTTAGATGACAGTTTGCAGTTAATGATCTCAGTTGTCGCAGGGGAGGTACTGATATCACGGGGCATTTGCATTGCTCTCACCTGTCATCGAGAAAATCAAATTCACCGACATCCTTCTGATTGATAATGTGATCAGACTTTTGGCTTTGACTCTCGTGGCCAGGGGGACCTGAATAATGAACCACCTCAAGCCGATGGGTCGGCTCAAGCTGCTCTGCTGGAGACTGGGCTGATTTCTCACAGGGGAAGCTCTGCAGTTCTAGGGTCAAACGATATGAAGCCTCTGGGTAGGAGTTGCAGTTGCATTATGTGACACAGAAAGATGACCGACTCTAACAACACAAGCTGCTGAATTCGTTCGAGGAGTGTTTTTCTCTTTTGTTAAGCTTTTTAACAATATTTGTTCACCATAATTTAAAGTGGATGGTAATAAAGCACAACGGCTGAACCGTAGAATTAAAAATGTTTCTTCACGACACAATCGATTTTAACACTAATACTCTGAAAAGTCTTTCATGTGTGCGTGTTTGTTTCATGTGATGTTTAATTTGCTAGATTAGTATCATTTGCATGCCAGAGAAGAAAACAGAAAGATCAGACAGAAGAGCCTTAATTAGGTGTGTGAATATTCTCCATAATTGCTGCAGCTTTGGTAATACTGTAAACATGAGTGTGTTTCTGTGTGCATGCAGTTGTTCACATTTTCTGCCAGATCCTGAATAGTTGAAGACATGTTATAAGCATGGATTAGGTCTTATTGTTGCTCAAGTTATATTCAAGACACAGAGTCAAATGTCTAGCTGCTGTCTTCTTATTTAATGTTTATGTCAGATTATGAGTATCAAGTTTATGAAATCAGGGAATATTTTGGCCGGTAATTTACTTGTAGTTTAAACAGTATTTTAAAAAAAATCACACTGACTCACCCAAAAATGAGAGAACAACCTAATTGTCCCAATGATACACACATTCATACAACACTGCTTTTGATACCTGAGCACGGCAGTGACAAAAGCTGTGGTTCAGCATTATACCAAAGATACTTCCATTCAGACTGGAGTAGCTGGGGAATCGATCCACCAACCTGCCAGTTGGTAAACAACTCACACTACCCCCTGAGGCACAGCCACTCTTCTGACAGACCAGTTGGCAGAGTGTAGCTAACATCTGCAGTGCAGGCTATGCATCGCTTCAGACAAGTGGGTATATGTTTGTATACTCTAATAAAGCAAACATATAACCACTTATATTCTCCATCAAAGTGCCATGGTGTCATCTGTCTTTGAGCAGTATGCTGGTTAGCAAGGCAGCTAACAACTACTTATTAACATTCCTAAATTAAATGCCAATTTACTGTGCTCAATATATCTTCCACATGGACATCTACAAAAGTCTTTTTGCATAGTCAGAAACTACTGCACAGTTTTACTTAAAAACCTTCATAACCTTGTACTTGTACTGCAGTTGGCCCCACTTTTCACTGAACGTCACCAGAAACATTGACTGGAACGTAAGAGACAAGAGCCTATAGAGACTTGTACAAAAAAGAAAACAGTTAACATTGGCATTAATACAAACTTTATGGTGGGTAAATTATTTTTCAGACAAACCTGTTCAGAAGGTTAAAAGGTTTGATTGACAGGTGTGCTAAATCAGTGAGTTGTACCCAATAGCTGTCTACTAGGCCTACATTTGGCTAAATTGATGCACTTAACTGGACGTTTCAATTACATTTGTAATATTGTTACCTTTTAAAGAATTTTTAATAGAGTTATCTGGCTAACAATTAAACAACCACCTTTTGAGCAAGCACTTGGCGATGGCGGGAAGAAAAAACTCCCTTTTCACAGGAAGAAACCTCCAGCAGAAACAGGCTCAGGGAGGGGCAGCCGCCTGCTGTACCCAGTCGGGGGAGGACTAATAATATGGTTTATTGGGCAGTACAGCTCATCAAAGACCTATGCTCCAGGTTTGCTGAGCGACATTGTAGTATTTTAATACTTTGTTAGCCAATAGCCATTATCTATATCTATATCAGTGAGTTAGTATTAAGAGTTAATATCAGTGATAGTGTCCCAGTTGATCTATTTGTTGTAGATTAGTGTTAAATTTGAAGACAGGAGGCATGTGCAATCACAAATAATGTGTCATAAAAACACAGTAGTACAAAGTCAGGGATTATGTGCAAAAATGTAAATTCTTACTTTTTGCCATCTTACACGTTAACATCTAATTAATGTTGTATTTTTGCCAGGATAAGTTTAAGTTTGTCAGTTTTGTTGTCTTTTCAAATGGGAGAAAAAAAAATCCTCTGCATGTTTCCTGACCAGCCAATGCACCAGTAGGCCCGTCCTCCAGAGTAAACCTGACAAATCTGTCTAGACCCCACAGCGTATGTGTTGCTTGTAAGTGGAAGCACAGCATGCAACACTGTTCACATAAAAGCAGCCGAACGTTGTCAGGGTCCAGGAAAGGTAGTCCAAAGCAATATCGTATTTTAGTTAGCTTGTAATGATCTTATTTCGAACCAGTCACATTCACTGACTGACGAGCTTGTAGCCAAAGCCTTAAAGCCCATTACATGTTCTGATTGTCTCAATCGAATGCACTAATTGAATGCTATCCCTCAGCTACTTTTCATCATTGAAGGGCCCGTGCTGGTGAACTGATTTGGATATAATTTGCACAGCGAGGGCTTCAATCACAAGAGACAAACATTTTCCCTCTCATTAAAGAGCACATTAAAGATTATCTTCTCTAGTTGCCACAGTGACTCTATCTAATATGATTTGCTGGAAATGTGCAGAGAACAATTTCCCCGTGTGATCCAGCGAGACTTGTATTTTCTCTGCTCTCTTCTCTTGCCTCGTCTCTTTTTTGCAGTAAGTGAGTCTAAAGAGACCTCTTTGATCTTGTCTCATTGCTCTCAATACTCCAGACTGAATTTAAATCACAAGGCCGACTATTTTAAGAACAAAGCTGCCGTTGTGCTGAACAAGGGAAAGAGGAGCTCACTTTTATTTCTCCCACTACCCTGTCAGAATGAAATTTGCGAGGGAGTATGGGAAGCTGTGCTTATTAGCGTGTGTCATTTGAATCCACGGCGTAGCTGTATGAAAAATGAGCTTCATGGATGTGTGTGATGTCACTGGTTATACGGTGTGACGCATCTTTACACTCAATTTGTGTTTGTTAATAATGACAAAAACACATGGAGATGACTGAGATGTGATCATTTAACGAATCACAGGACAGCATTGTGCGCGAAACTGCTCTGCCTGTGAGCACTCCATTTTTGCTTTTAATATATATACATTTTGTAGCATTTTGTGAACATAAACAGGAGGTGGCCACTTTTGGCCATGAACATGCTGAGAGGGGTTTTTTGTGTGTTTTTCTGACACTGCACAAAAAAGCAATGATACTATTAATTATTGATATACATCTAGCTGCGATGATGGTTAAAAAATAAACCAGGTTGCATGTATTGTTTCAAAATTCTTTTTATGATTTTCTCCATTTATAAATACTTAGGATAAGGTGATTTAATTGGTATTTAAAGGGTTAAAATTCTGAATTTGAATCAAATTTTGATTTTGATTTTCATGACTAAGACTAATGCTAATTCAAAAACATCAAGTTGGTCAAAGTGGAAAAATGTTGTAATATATATGAATTTTATAGCATTTTATAATCGTAAAACAAGAGGTGGCCATTTTCATCCATGAACAAGCTGAGAGGGAGCTTTATCTCACTCTCCCTGCACAAAAAAACAATGCATAATAATCCATGTTGTTGTTAATAGATTACATGTCCCAGACTCTACTAGTGATAATACAAGACAATCCAGTGCAAATATAGGAAGTGGTCATTTTTGAGGTCGTCTTCCAACAAGTGCATTGTACAAACTGGTGTTTTAAGGGTTAGAAATTTAAAAAGGACTATTTTATATTTGTGAAAAGAACTGATGTTAGTTAAACTTTATGCAGTAAAAATAGAAAAAAGAATAATAAAAAATGCAGACCTAATCTGTTGGTGGACATGCACATGCTGAAAGGAGAGTGATTTTTAACAAACACAGAGGGTTCAATACATGCATGTGTATTTGTTGTGGCCTCAGTTATGGACATCTTGTGGTAATTCTCATCCCTTCTGTATATATTTGGCTCACATATCCTTGGCACTGATCACTGAAAAATATTGCATCCTTTTTTAGGTTTGCTCTTACTTTGACTCTCCAACTGGAGTAGTCAGTATCAGTGTTTAAATCAGTCTACATACATTGCAAACACTGTCAGCATTTCAAAGGCGTTTTCCTTTCTGCATTCAGCTTGTGTGAAAAGTCTTGCTCTTATTTTTTATGGTTGCCCTTTTCAAAGCAGCCAGCAAACATGCCACAGGAAAGGTCAGGGGGATCTGAATAACATTAACAGTCTTCACAGCCACTTTTCTGCCTGTCTCTGCCATCCAAAAAAACCCCCATCCATCTCATCCTTTCCTCCACAGGTAACTCTTAAGGTGCAAAAGCTGTTTGCAGACCTCGTATAATAATCTGTGACTGTTGTCAGTCCTCTCTGACTCTTGCCCTCACAGACTGCTAGTATTTCTAGTATTTCTATTGCTTTTATTTTGCTGACTGACAAGAAAATCACTGGCACAGGGTTGCACGCCGTAAACAAGGAGAGGACGTGTCAAAGGTTGAAGATGTGGGAATTTAAGCTTGAAGAGGATCTGGGCTGAAAGTCACATAAAACCTTGCTCATAAAATTGCATGACTGTCTGTAGTAGGTTTCAGGCAAGAAAGATGCATGTAACGCTGCTTTGCTGAGAGACTAACTCAGCATTGCTTGGGAAAAAATAAGACAGGATGAGCTACTGTACTAGCTCTAACTCTTAAGCCTCTGAATTTTGTCACATGGGGGCAGTGTTGTACCATCTGCTGTGCACCTCCCCCACACACACCATCTTCCTCCTCTTCCTCTTGGTGGTGTGTTCTTAATCATCTGGAGGCATGTAGCAGGCGTCATCTGCTCTGGGCCTCCTATTTCCTCCTCTGATGTTGCCTGTGATAAAAGACAACCACAACAGAGACAGCCAAATCCCACAATTATCAACTTCATACGGAGTAACTAAATTATCTAGACCGTTTTTTTTTTTTATTTTGGGAGGAGGAGGGGGGTCTTACAATTCATTCTGAACTGTAGGAAAAACTCATCATTGCCTCCTCCCCCCATAAGCTAAATTGATGATTTTAGATACAAATAAAGATTTCAATATTCATTTCTTTGCTCATTGCATATAATTAATCCGATAAAGAATGAGCCATTAAATAATTGCCAAAATGTTTAAATAAATAAAAAACTGCAGGGTTTATTGAATTTTCTGTCAATTCAAATAAATAAATAAATAAATAAATAAATAAATATCAGTGTGTGTGTATATGGATTTTCTTTTTTTTTAATATCATTTTTGCAACATCTGGAATTTCTGTGCAAATTATTAATGTTTATTGGGAAAAGTGGATCACACTGATGATGACGAGGTCTCAAAAGCGCCCTAACAATGCTTTAAATATGATACACGTGGGGATACACAAATGCAGAATACTTTATTCACTTACAGCTGCTTTTGAAATATTTTGGTATCATTTTAAATCGGTAAAGTCTGACTAATCAGGACTCGTGGTCAAACCAGGCAATCTGGAAATCAAATTGTTTAACAGTGATGAAAGTGCAGACTTAATGGAGACAATCTGCACCAATAAAGGAAACCACATGAGTCGAACCGTTTCATTTCATGCTGTTAGCACACCAACCTAACAGGCAAAGACCTGCACTGAATCCACTTGACTCTGGTGTATAAGTGAATGTGGGGCCCTGGAGCCCCTAGTGGTCTATTAGAGATTGTTCAGTGTATCAGCATCAGCTAAGATGACTTAACAGGTACTAAAAAGTCGCATCAGGGACATATACCTCTGGTAAGCACAGAGGGAGGCCTTGTTTAAATTGAGTTTCTAATAATTAAAAATATAATATTTTTATTTTAAGGATTTAAATGCTTGTATTGTTGTAAAAGAATGCAAATAAAGAGGAGTGTTGACAACAGCATGCCAGCCAGAATTAATTAAGAAGACGGACCTTTCAGAAAGTATCAGGTAAGTGGATGTGTGTGTCTTTTCCAGAGGTGGAAGAGTGAGTGTCTGGTTTATTGGCTCACAGCAGGATATTTTTCTTCAGGGTTCACAATACCTATTGATTTTGCGAGCCGGTGCTGGACTGTTCCCTTGGCACTCAGTGGCATCGCTCCTCTCCTTTCTTTCTTTTGTTCTTTCTTTCTTTACTCGCCCCAGTCTGGCACCAGTCATCTCAGGACAACTGCTGCGCAAGAAGATGGTAACCCATCGAGGGTGGTCGTGTTGTTGTTTGTTTCATTAAACATGACCCTAGTGCACAGTAGATGAGGCGCTTCATACGGGCAGTGCGTGCATTTATTTTGATAGTGCTGGAGGGAAAGAGATGAAAACAAATTGATTCTGAAAAAGCCTTAACAGCTGAGCATCTGGATCCTAATAAGAAATGGGATGTTTGCTAAATGAGCTCAGCAGGAAATACTTCCTATTAAATATTCTGTGTGCTATGTATCCTGTGATGAATTTCCTCTATATCACATAGACAAATTATATTTAACCCATGAACCGTTTCCAAAAAGGAAGACTGAGCTGTGGTGTTTTTGTCTATGTGATCATGAAAAGAGATTGGGATTGTTGTATATAAACAGAAGCACTGCACTGTGAACCTGTGTGTCTGTCAGGGCTGCAATACAATGTGACCTCAGAGGTCAGAGGTCACATTATAATTAGGAAGACAAAAAGATGCTAAAAGAGAATATATGAACAGACTTGTGACTCTCTCATATGACCAGAATCTCATATATTCGCATTTGGACAGACTTTTGCTGAGCTGTGTATTTTCCCCCTGCTGATTGAAAGAGTCTTCCCCAACCTTTCTTTCTGGCTCAATAGGCTGGCTCAGCTCGCTGGATCTCAAGGATGGATGGAGGGATTTAAAGATAGACTCATACAAAAGGACACAATCTGTAAACCAGGGGTAAGGTGAGAGCACGGTTGGCAGACAGTATATTCCTGCTGACAAAAAGTAAGATACTAATAATACTGATGCTCACTTGCTCATCTCTTCCTTCTGGCATCTCTGCCCACCAGCCATCAGTTTTTAATTCTTCTTTCTGGGAACCTCTGCGTTCCTGCAGTAAAAAGTCACTACTGGATCTAATTTCATACCACTCTCTGCTGAGAGCACAGAAATAAAGACACATGGAGATTATTACTGTTTAAAACTCGTTCTAATCCTTTCAGTTGCCTCAAGGACCTCAAATCTTCATATTTCAAGACATTCCGGTCGAACTATGTTCAAAAAACATTGAACCTTTATGCTGTAAATAATCTGAATGAATGAGAGGATAAGATGAGTATATTACGCACATTAAGACCTGTGAAAACTAATTATTATTGTCTTGTTCATTTAATTTGAAATGATCTTTAAATACAGATTTATTTACTTGAGCAGACATGCCCAGAGCTCCCCCGGCCATGATCTCCAGATACTAAGACAAGGCATCCAAGACATCACGTCTGTCTAGAACAGGGGTCTCCAACTCCAGGCCTCGAGGGCCGGCGTCCTGCAGGTTTTAGAAAACACCCTGGGTCAGCACACCTGAATCAAAGGATTAGTTCATTAGCGGCCCTCTGGAGAACTTCAAGACATGTTGAGGAGGTCGTTTAACCATTTAAATCAGCTGTGGTGGATCAAGGACACATCTAAAACCTGCAGGACACCGGCCCTCGAGGCCTGGAGTTGGAGACCCCTGGTCTAGAAGGAAATGCCCAGAACACCTCCTAGATGAGGTGTTAGGTGTTAGGAGGTGTCATAAACACAGAAGCGCTTCAAGTGCTCCAGGAGAGTAGAAAAGCACTATATAAGAATCAGTCCATTTAGTTACCTGTTGAAGTTCAGAGTCTGGCTGCTGGGCTGTGGTCAGGTTTGCTTAGCATTAGCATACTGTCTGTGCAGGTGCTTGCAAATAGCCAAAGTTGTGCTAACAGCACACTAGTTGCGCTACTAGTTTCTTCCTCAAATGCAGGATTAACAATTCCCAGGAATTAGACAGCTAGCTTGTCGAATTAATGCTTTTATAACCAGATTTGAACTGGCACACTGGAGTTTGCTGAGAAGTCAGAAATTAATCGAGAGCCAGATTCAACTGCTAAAACTAATTTTTCTGTTCAGAAATGCAAGTAAATAATTGCAATTTGTCATCTTAACCCACAAAATATAGATGAAAAAAAAAAGCTGTGATATATTTTTTGCCTGTTGTGTAAAATTGTAATTTTACACAGCACGGTGGTTAGCACTGTTGCTTCACAGCAAGAAGGTCCTGAGTTCAATTCCACCATCAGGCTGGGGTCTTTCTGTGTGGAGTTTGCATGTTCTCCCCGTGTTTGTGTGGGTTCTCTCCGGGTACTCCGGCTTCCTCCCACAGTCCAAAAACATGCAGTTTGTGGGGATAGGTTAAAATTGCCCATAGGTGTGAATGCGAGAGCGACTGTGAGTGCGACTGGTTGTCTGTCTATGTGTGTTAGCCCTGCGACAGACTGGCGACCTGTCCAGGGTGTACCCCGCCTCTCGCCCCAAGACAGCTGGGATAGGCTCCAGCGCCCCCTGCGACCCTGAAAAGGATA
>VURO01037440.1:0-18380 GCA_015108175.1 Pelvicachromis taeniatus
CCTCCTTATCTGCTCTGCAGTGTCTATCTAAACTCTGTCTATGCAGATTGACCGGCACTATGCTTTAGGTCTCCTGAACTCCATTAGCAGCTCCTTGGTGTTGGTGGTGTTCAGGTGGAGACAGTTCTCATTACTCCAGTAACTGAAATTTTTAGCTTAATTTTGTGATGCTTTAGTTTATAATCCGTTGAGTGGCAGGGAGATTAGGACCCAAACGCAGGGCTCCAAAAATCACAAAGATTAATCCAAAACAGCTTTATTGCTGAACTCTCTCAAAACACAAGATACAAAAAACTCAATTTTAATTTAAACCAGGAACTACTCAGCTCAAGAAACACAGGCATACAGCTCGATGGATGACACGACAAAGAGCAGAGGGGAAATTCAGACAATATTTAAATACAGGATAATGAAGCAACAGTCCACACTGGGAAACACAGCTAACACAAATCCAGGTTAGCTCACAGACAGAGCTGAAAGACAGAGAGTGCCAGGTAGCTAGAGACATGAGAGAACACTAGAGAGCCAGGGACAAGAGAGACAGAGGCAAAAAGACAGAGAGCGGCACCAAAGTTGACATTCACAAAAATACATAATAGACAACACAGACACATGACAGACGTGGCAGACAAATTAAAATAGAAACAAGACTGATGTCACAGAGAGACAACAATAACTAACACAGGAAACTAGACACAAGAGGAAAGGAAACACCAATTTATCTACACAATAAGAAGCCTGAACAACAACAAATATAATACTATAATATAAGAAAAACAAAGTAGAAAACTCCTAAATATTCCCAAAACTCAAAACCCTATGTCACAGACCCAGGACCAGGACACTGCTTTTCTAAAGTTTCTGCTATTTTTCTTTACATTTCAACAACTTTTTTAGCTCTCACTACAGCATGTTGTGCACTTTTTAGTCAAACATTGGGTTCCTTTATCTTATCTGCTGGTAATTACTTTCTTGCTTTTCTAAAGTTTCTGCCAGTCACATTTCAACAATAGTTTTGGCATGTTCATAAAATCCCTGCTTAACGTTTTGGTTGCACGATGATCATTTTTATGATGATCATCAGGCATGTGTCTGACGGCTCCAATCCCAGCATTGTAAGATGGTGAAAGATGTACCCTTAGGCCCTTACGTTGTGCAATAAAGCTTGTAAAAAGACAGCTAACTGATGTCCGAGCCTGAGTACAACACAGTTTCATCGGTTAAAACACACCCTTACGGTGGGAGTTTACTGAGTTAAAGGTAGTTAACTTGGTGAAAAACCGTACAATAATCATTCCAGGTCAACCACTGGTCAAGAAGGTGCTGCGGTTCATTCTGGTCATCCCAGCCTAGGTCTTGTTTCCAGACATCCTGGATCAGAATTTTAGCCTTTGTAGTAAATGGAATGAAGCCCTGGAGGTTATACTGGCTAGCGAGTGTCTTACAGGTTCCTGAGAGTGGGCGGTCTGGACTCACTGGATCATTGTTTATAGCCCAGTGTGTCACTGAGACAGTTCCATTGTATCCCAGGGGTTAGCGCCTCTGCCCTACACTTGGAGATGTTCATTGGCAGCAGGAATATTGCAGGCCCATTTTCTGATCTCAAATTCTCCTTCTGCTAACAACTGGTGCAGGCTGTCTACCAAGTACTTGGCCTCTTCTGATTTGGACATACATTTTTATCAACATAAAATGACTTGACTATGTTAGACATTCCTTCTCTCCTTGACATGGCATTGAAAGGCATATACTGCGTAACAAGGGCTGCAAGTTGTCCCTAATGGTAATACTTGCCACTTATATATCCTCTTCTGTCCGCATCTCTTTCCAGAGGAAGTGCAAGAGTGGTCTATCTTGGGGAAGTAGGTGTACTTGGTGGAATGATCCTTTAATTTCGCTGCTCACAGCCACAGCGTGCTGGGAAAGTTTATTCCCAGGCCAGAAAGCACAAAAAAAAAAAAAAAATTCACAAAATGTAAGCAATAAAAATATTGTCAATATACTAAAATCCATCTGGAATCAACATACGCAATTCTAACAAAATGTATAAAATGCAATTTTCTTTGTGCACTAAATTCCTCCGATGGTCTCGCGATGCCTTTGTCCTACAAAAGCACTTTGTCTTTGGAGTGGGGACCGCGCCAGCCTGGTCCCAGGTGGACGAGGAGAAGCCTCTCTGTGTGTGTGAACAATCTCTGTGTCGTCCCTCCACCGGGCTTAACCCATCACAGCCCAGCTTATGTGCGGCGCCCCCCCCCCCACACAATCAGCCAATCTGTCCCTTGCCAAGGTCATATAAAAACACTAAAAACATGCAATACAAACATCACAGTAAAATTATGCAAATTAAAATTACACTCACAAATAAACACTAAGATCAAAGTAAAACCAAATATAAAAGACAAATACAAATTTCCACTGTGTGCCAGAATGACTTCAGGACCTGAGGTGTGTATCTCATCAATAATGCCGAGGCTGGTGGCTCAGCGGTGGGTATTGGGACAGAAGTACCCATGATAGCTGTATTGGTAGAAACATTATTGTAAACTGTGGGACACTCATAGCGAGTTGAGCATGCCCTGTCCTCCTGCTTCATTTGGGAAGCTGGCATAGGGACGCTGTCTGGAGATTGTGACATTTCTGGTGAGATGTTGCTCATCTCTGATTTGAAGAGAGACTTAACAAATTTGGCTCTTTCCAACTCTTTCGCCGCTTTCTTTAAACAGTGAATCCTGTCAAGGCACTTAGTTAAGATCTCCCTGGCCTGTAGTGCCTCCTCCTACATTCATTGAGCTTCTCTCACCTCGGTCAGAAGTTGCTGATATTCCAAATCAGTCTTCTTCCAATTGTCAATGGAGATTATCAAACTCCATTTGTTTCATTCTCTCCCCCAAAATGCAGTCTTTTAAGGGGAGAATGTCTGAGCTGGACACACACCTACAAAGATAGCGGTGCCTCGACTAAATCTGGATATAGCACTGGTACCACTTTACTGGCTGTTGTCCTGTGTGTACTTCCATGTTGGCTATGAGAGTGGGAGGAAGCAGGTGGAGGATGAACCCTTAATGGTTTATAACCAACTCAGCTAGGTGGTGAGGCAATCAACGCTTTCTGTGCAGTCATTCCTGGCTCTCTGGTGCATCTATAACTTTACTGTCAATACTGTCTAATGTCTGCCCTCAATCTGGCTTGAAGGACCACTTGTTCTAGAGTCAGTTGCAACTCTACCATTAAATGTAGCTGGTTGAGGCGGCAACAATATGGACTTGGTGGACCATGGTTTCCTGTTAAGAATCAGGACCTGGAGAAGGGATGTCCATTGAATGATTTATTCCTCATAGAAATGAAGCAGCAAGGACTACATGCAGAACTGGATATGTGGTGTTTATACGTGTGTGTGTGTGTGTGTGTGTGTGTGTGTGTGTGTGTGTGTGTGTGTGTGTGTGTGTGTGTGTGTGTGTGTGTGTGTGTGTGTGTGTGTGTGTGTGTGGGTGGTAGAAGGAAATGTCCAGTGCATGGTAAGCCTCAGAATCTCCAGCTGCTGTGCCTGAAAGGGCAAACATCCATGTGATGGTGTCACTACTACGCTGACACCTTTATGTTATATCATTTCATGTCTTTGGCTATTCTCAACCATGAGCTTAATTAGGCTTCAAATAGGGCTGCAAAGTGGTGGTGAGGTGGAGTCATTGCTTTTCAGCTTGATGTGTATAGAAAATTAACTTGTCTATATCAATGACATGCTGTTTAAACATGACCCTATTAGACCTGCTCTGATGTGTTAATTAGCTAGCACAACCTTTGATCTCAGACTGGGATTGATCTTCTTTAATCAAGGATTAATGATGTCTAAAGACTTGTGATTAACCAGCAGAGGATATGCCCCATGAAGAGTAGCCTGAAGAGAAGAGGAAAACAAAAGAATACAGAGTGGATGGCTGTATTGTCAGGATAGTAGTATTGTCAGCCTGTAGATTGAAGGCTGTGCAGCCTAGACTGCAGAAAACAGGTAAAAGAGCCATGAAAACACCCAAGTACATATGATAAAAGTCTTCTATAATGCATTTGTTTTTGCAATCTTCCATATCACTAGTCCTCAAACATAAATGACTTCTGTTAATGACTCTCAAAAGCATACAAAAAATGCTAATGAAAAAGTGTTTTTTGCTGGATGGTAAACATTTGGCTCACATATGGAAGTCTAGAGGGACCCAATTATAAAGTATAATCACATATGCAAAGCAACCCAAACTTTTCTAGGTGATATTTGACAGAGCTGTATGCATCAAACGCAATCAGGTCAGGTCATTAAACACTTTCATTTTAACACATTTAACAGGTTCTCTGGGGGTTCCCCACTAGAAAATCAGTGTAGTGTCTGGATGGCCTAATTTGAGAACAGAGCAGGAGAATTCACAACAAGTGTCCAGCCACATACATGTTGCACACATGAACCCTAACCCCACATAATATTTCCAGGGGTATGGTCCTGTTAGCTGTGAGAATTTTTTTTTTCTGCCTGTCCCGTTTGGTACTTTAGCAATCAGAATTATTTTCTGAAGGCCAAGAAAGATGGCCAATGGATTTATTTTACCAAGTGGATCATTGTGGCTTTGCCGTATTGGTCCATTTGATTGACCTTCATTTTATTTTAAGTTATTATAGACAGTCATTACTGGGGGATAGGAAAAGGAGAAAGAGATGAAGAAAGGGAGGGAGAGAAAAACAGAGGGGATGAGGGACAGTGAGAGAAAACAAAAAAAGAAAGAAATCAACTGGATCACCTTTTGAAACAAACAAAAATATAAGCAAAAGAAACCAAGCAAAAGTAACGCAGAGCAACACAATATGGGGACCACAGCAAAATCCTAGATAAGTGTGAGTAACAGTAAATACTGAATATAAAATGTTATTGTGCTGCACGCAACACCAACAGCACACGTCCGTCTATTTGGGCCCTGAACCAGATGTAGGACTGGACTCTCATACAGCATGTCACCACACGCACTCTGTTTATTTGCACACTTCTTATAATTTCTTTCTTAAATCGTTATTTGCACATTTTTTCTACTGTAAAAGTTACAATCTGTAAAATCTGTACATTCTGTAGTAATCTGTAAATCTTTTTTTTTTTTTTCCTTTTTGAATTTTTTTTCTTTTTTTTTTTTTTTTAATTTTTTTTTTTTTTTTTGTCCCGTTTGGATCTTTACATATCAGAATTATTGTCTGAAGGTCAAGAAGGATGCCCAACACATTTATTTTACCGAAAGGACCATCATGGCTTTGCCGTAGTGATCCATTTGATTGACCTTTGTTATTATTTATTTATTTAATTTTCATTCGTTACAGACATGACATGATTGGGGGACAGGAAAAGGAGAGAGAGAAAGAAGGGGAGTGAGGGGGAGAAAAATAGAGGGGAAGAGGGAGAGAAAGAAACAACAACAAAAAACATCCACTGGATCACCTGTAGGAAAAAGCAAAGAGAAACGACAACAACACAAAAGGCAATAGAGAACCAGCCAGAGTAATGCAGAGCAACACAATCTGCGGACCATAATAATAACAGAGGTTAACAGTAAATACTGAATATTGGTTGTGCAGTATGCAGAACTGACAGCACATAACGTGTTCCAAAACAGCAGCCAGGGAAGGTGTGTCTCTGAACACCTGTGTGGATGTGCGCGCTTGTATTCAAAAGGCTTCTCCGTGTAATGATTTGTCAGAGGGTGTGGGGAGCCATAGCTCCATCCCGTATGAAGCAGGCACAGAGGAGATCCAGGCCCCAAACAACCAGAGGTCCCCAGAGCACGAGAGCCCTAGGAGGACCACCCCAGGGGCAACTGCGCCACCCTCCTGGAAGGAGCTGAGGAGAGCCCCAGATTAGGGGTCACTTAGGAGAGACATTAATGCCTAAATATTTAATATTTCCCAATTGCACTGGGGTAGAAAAAGGATTATAGAAGGAGCAATTAATTGGAAGAACAGTAGATTTTAACCAGTTTATTGAATAATCTGAAACTCTTGAAAAATAGTTTATTAATGTAATTACCTCAGAGAGATCGGTTTGTGTGCTTTGGAGGAAACGCAACACATCATCTGCATAAAGACTGATTTTATGTTCTACATTCTAGCATCCTATGCCCTTAATTACTAAAGCCTGTCTAATTGCTGCTGCTAGTGGTTCGATAAAAATTGCAAACAATGAAGGGGAGAGTGGGCATCCTTGCCTGGTACCCCTCAGGACACAGAAGCTGGAAGATGTTTGGTCATTTGTTCTGACACAGGCTGTTGGGGAATTATATCATATTTTTAAGTTTCCTAAACCAAATTTGTGTAAAGTTGCAAATAAAAATTTCCAGCTAACTCTGTCGAAGTTTTTTTCTGCATCTAGAGATAATATTGTGGTTTCAATGCTTTACTGCATGAGGAGTCTATTAAATTTAGTAATCTGCATGTAGTTGTTGATGAGTGCCTACTTTTTATGAAACTGGTTTGGTCAGGATGAATTATAAGGGGGTTATCTTTTCTAATCTCTTTGAGAGAGCTTTGCAGATTATTTTGAGGTCTACATTTATAAGGGATATTGGACCATAGCTTGATGGAGCTGTAAGAATTTTGAACAATGTCTAAATCCTGATCTTCCCATCATTTCCTGGCATTGATGTCTGAGAACAGCTTTAGTTTTATTAGAGATCACATCATTTTAATTAAAGACTTGAAATGCTGATCATGTAGGACATTTGACCAAGAATGCACTCTTGTCTCATTAATTTTCTGTTGTACCATCAGTTGAATCTAAACCCTCTGTGTGTTGTCTTCTTTCTAGAGTTAAATGACATCACTGAACCCCTGGTCTTCAAATTTATACCTACGGAGTGTAGCTGCATCAGTTGTTGGAATGGTCACATGTGTTAGCTGAAAAAATAGGTAAGGTAAGAATTCATTTGTATTTATGGACTGCATTCATCCATAAATATACAACATACATAGATTATATGTATGTTGTATATTTATGTATACAGCATACAAAATATGCAACATACATTCCTACAACATTCATTCCTATACATTCCTATACTATACACACAAATAAATGACTCTGAACTAATGGGTTCACTCCTAAGCCATAGTATTGTGGCCCATTAGAATAGCTTAATTACAGGTACATTCCACAATACATTTGAGTCTTCCTACAGATAAATTTACCTGACTTGTAGTTAGAATACTTTTCAAGTACTTCCATTATCAGACCAATTCATGCAAAATTACAAAAAATATATGATTCACTGAATAAAACTCTCCTGAAACTCAAGTTCATCTCAGCGTTGGGTTTAGAAGTTGATCCATTCAGGTCTCCTGAAAATAATTAGCCATCAAAAATTTTCAACTGTTCCATAGCCTGGCTTCAACGGGTTCTAAAAGAGAGCGTTATTAGCTTTAACTCCGATAACAACGTAAAACTATTCCAGATATTCTTAGCATCTCAAAACTCTAATTCCAAACAACAAATAAAATTGATCCTCTTCCAGATAAAGGCAAAAGCAGAGCACACTTTGCAGCTTCATAAGCAACTGGAAGCAGTTAACAGAAAAAGACTCCCTCCCTCTTTCAGCAAGTTGCCAGCTTTGCAAAATGCTATCTACCATTCCATGCTGCCTCTTAACTCTAATTAAGTCTATGCTGTTGGCACCACAATGTTAGTTCCATATCTGACACCGGGATGCCAGTTTGTCAGTCTTCCATCCAGCTACACCTTGCATTAAGCCCGAAATACCTCACTACCCAAAAGCCCACTTAGCGCCAACTGCCCTCCCAAAACTCCTGAACCCATTATTAGCATGCTAGCAAGATAGCATGCTACTGCCACAAAGTATAGATAGGAAGGTTACAGCCACCATGCACTTAGGAGACTGCACAATTTGCAGTAATTTTAACAACTTTGGATGCTCAGTGTCAGATTATTGCTTCTTTCATTCCAGTGGCAATTTCTGCCCATTAATGAACTGATGTGGGCCCTGCAATCAAAAAATATTCCAGAAAAAAAAATCATTATAGATATCAGCCTCATCCCAAGCAATAATAGTTTAATTCCTAGAGATTGCTTTTCCCTGAAATACAAATACTCAATAGGTCAAGCTATCTCCCCCAGCAGTTAGTCAAAATCACCAGCACCTTCAAAGTCCTGCCAATCCACGCCGAATCCAGGTTCCTCTAAAGAGGAAGGCAGTGAAAGCCAGTTTGCTATTTTAGATTTAGGCTTACATTTGGGTGGAATAGCAGCCCCAAAATGTTCAGCTGTCTTTCACAAGCCTTGTGCTGGATAATTACCAACAAGACAACAACCATATATTGCCATATCTGTTCCATCTGATGATTTTCTAGTTATATCTTCTCCCGCATAACCTCCAGCGAATGGGTTAACCACACTGAAGTCAGTTTTCAATTAATAAAGCAATCTCTTGTCAGAAGACAAAACAGAAGGCCCTTGGACATCCCTGTAGTGTCTAGGCATGACCTCAAAACACTATTTGGAGAAACTCAATGACATTAAACTCCAAAACTTTGTCCTTGCTCCCTCTTGCACCAAACAACAACTGCTTTCCTTTTAAGAACACTTCATTCTTACAAGGCCATTCTGCACATAATAATTCTGTATAGCTCTTCCTGCAATGTGGCATCATGTCTTTGCCAAGTGGAATGGCATCACTTTCTTTTATCATGATCAGCTGTCGCACCCTGATGACATTAAGCTCTACAAAGATGTTTCAATAGTTTCTGGAGGTTATTATGGGGAAAAGTGGTTCTCATCTAATTAACCATCCAAATTTACACAGTAGCTCAAAAACAATCTCCCATCATTTTCAGCCATTTATGGAACTACCCAGTAGTTATTGCTGTGGGGGAACAAATGGTCAAAAAGATTCATCCCCATTCACTACATATAATCCGCAATATTAACAAAGGCTGAAGCAACTCCCCATCCATCATGTCCTTAATGACCACATTTTAGGCCATCTCTCATCGTCTCTGTCTCCAGACATATCCTTAGCCCCACATGCAGAATCAGACACAATGCAAGTGCTTTAATATTCACCCATAATATTTAAGATTTAAACCTAGCTTTGCAGAGGTCATTAGCTTAATCTCAGAAAGCCATCATTAACAGCCTTGCTCACAGCACTTTGTCCACTGACTGAACCTCTTGGAATTAATTTCGTTCCTTTTGTTCTTGTCTCAACCTACTCTTCTCATGCTTCAAGATCATTACACTGCCTAGTTTTTTTCTCAAATACACATCAAACCCTTTCTATCAAAATCCCCACAATAAAATCTTACCTTAGTTGCATTTCTTCTTCAAACCTTCTCACAGTTTCCCCCTACTTATTAATACACATTATTGCAGTAGTCACTACTCATTAAAAAACTCCATCATCAGAAGCTTCCTTGAACATCACTCCATCTACATTACACTGCTCAAATACCATATTTCAGACGGTTACCACTGCATCAGTGACCTTCACTTAATCGTTGAATCTTTGCCTCAAGTTCTCCAAAGACGTAAAAATAACCAGTCAGGCCACCCCCTGTCCATATTGTATGTCAAGATAAAGTTACTCCTGAGCCCTTTCAAGCATATTACCAACAGCTTTAAATATGTCATCATGTTTCCCCTTTAGACCTTCTGTTTACCACTGAGAATGGCCAGGTTGTTCCCTGATTCAGTTTCTCTCAAACTTCAACTTCTTTCATTGTCCCAAATTTCTCCTGATTGCTTTTCTCACCATTTTTTCTGTATGAGTACAACTATGTCTGCCTCATACAAAGGGATCCCTGATCACCTGACTGAGGTCATTGTCCATTGGTCATTGTAAGCCTACCCTTTATATATTCAAAACAATTTTCAAATAATAACACTCAGTCATCAAAGCTTTGGGGGCAAATTTCAAAACAACATGCACCCCAACATAAGGGGCAATTATTTATAACATGGTAATGACTGCTACAATGGAAAGAGGACTTAAGTCAGCTCCCTTTTAAACAGGAATAGTTTTGATAGACTTCAGCAGCTGGGGAACAAAGTATTCTGAATTCTGTACATTTATAATTAATTGCTATTAGTATTTTTTTCTATGGCTAAGGTGCACAAGAGACATTGAGGTGTATGCAGTATCTGACACATTTAAGTGATGGAAGAAACAAGACTATATATATATATATATATATATGAAATTACAAATAATGATTGGGTATAATGCTTATATACTGTATGTCTGCGTCCACTGTGTTGAGAAGCAGGAAAGTGGCTCACCCATTCAGCCCCACGGTAGCCCTCTTCAAATCATTAGCTTAACTGCTATAATAGTACACCAGTACATCTTCAGCTGTGACACATAAGAAAGCTTAGAGCAGTCTCTGACCTATATTCGGCCTGCTCCAGCAGACTGAGACTATTTATTAACAAAATTCTTCTTTCCTTGAAGTTTGTGCCTTGCAGCTACAGTATGACAGTGTTAAATTGAGGGCCACCATGTTCCATGCAACATGCACTTCAAAATGTAATCCACCTCTAGCGAAGGGCCATTCCATCTAGAGACCCAGAGACCCAGCTCATCCATTCATGTTAAAGAGAATCTGCTACTACTTTTGAAAGAATGGAATGTTTCCTATTGAAAGGCTGGTGAAAAGCCCTTCAAACCCAATTATATACCTTAAAATACAAATTGAAATGACTTACATAATGGCATGGTCCTGGGTCTTTGACCCAGAATTTTGAGTTTTGGACTGTTCATGTTTAGCTAGTATTGTGTGTTAGTATTACTTAGCATTACTACATTAAGACTTAGTTATTACATGTACTTTCTGCCTGTAGCTTGATTTTTTTTTGTTTGGAATTCTCTTTATTAATATAATGCTTCTGTATTGAGTTTCTTGTTCTTGCTACCTTTGTTATCTGGTTTTCTTTTAGAATTGTTTTATTGTTTATACTTTGATCTCTAGTATTTTAGTTTGCGTTTCCCCAGTATCTTTTTATCTCTTGTCAAATTCTTCTTCTCTGTTACTAATTTCCTGCTTACGTCATCTTTTTGTTTCTTGTGTCTTGTATTGAGTCTTACTTCCCTTGTCTTGTTGTCCTGATTAGTTTTAGCTGTTATTGTTTCCCAGGTGTTTCCACTCCCGATGATTTGTCCTCATTGTGTCTGTGTCTGTCTAGCCCAATTTCCTTTTGTTCTTTATCTGAGTGTCTTTTAACCTATCTTCCCAGTTTCCAGCCTGTGTATTGTGTATCTGTTTTGGATTTTGGATCTTGGACTTTGGATTTAGTTCTTCATTTATGGACTTTGGCATTCCACCTAATAAAAGGCTGTTTTTAGTTTATTTGTATGTGTCTGTGACTCCTGTTTGGGTCTCACCTTCCCACCCTTGACATATAATTAGTCTATGTCATAATGAATGCCTCAGTTTATTCAATGCATTAAATATAGAAAAAAATATATACATTAAAATAGATCCAAAGGCCCTTTTAATTGGTCCAGTGAGATGCAATTATGGTCTCAGACAACTCAATTCACAGCTTTCTAGTTCTTTTAACTGTGCACCCCATCATGTGCTACACACCCTTGCAGGTAGGAACATGATTCAGGTCTGACCCTGGAGATGACGAAGAGACGAGACATCGTTGCCATTATATTGATCGTGTTGCCTTGGACACTACTCATCACTGTTTGGCACCAGAGCACCCTCACTCCTCTGCTTACTGCTCGAAAGGGTAAAAAAATAAGAGTGTGTTGAAAAACCTTAAGTTCAGACAGGACCACTATAGTCAAAAAAGACTGAAATTTTACCTCTGCAGCAAGTTCAATTTTGTGGCATAGTGTAGCTTAGTGTTGGAATCCCTATTCACTTTAACTTGTATACACTATGTCAAAGGCAGCAAGACCCAGTATATATCAGAGAAAGAGATATTGACTTAACTCTGATACAGAGTTAAAGGAAAACTGGGCTATAGGCAGGTTACAAAGTAGCTTGCAGTCGTACAACAACTGTGGGCAGGTTATAGAACCTTAAATCATGCCATTTATATTAGATTTGCCAATGGGAAAATCTAATATATAAGTGTTAATTGATTTGGCCTGACACTAATGTGGGATTGCAGCTGTGACTGTCTTTGTGGCCTGTCTGAACTAATGCTATGGTAAATTTCTACATTCTCAATTATGTTTTGAGTGGAATGCATTTCTCCTAAATTCTATATGTGACATATAAATTAGTTTGTTATTAACATAGCGTTGCCACTTCTGCCATTCCTCACGCTTGTTTTCATACTACAAAGTAGACAGTGCATTACTCAAACTACTGAACCAAGAAAATGGAGAGGTATTGAAAGTGATTAAAAACGTGAAAGGGTCTCTTCTAACCAAATCCATGATCTGTTCCTAAATTTAACCAAAGAGAGAGCAGAAAACAAAAATCTGTTGGAGGAAAGTCTTCTGCCTTCTAATGCAGACTTTGTCTTTTGGAGAGAAAAATCATTTAAAATGTTATTGTGAATGTATTTCAGTTATATGGGAATGCATTTTTTTTAGGAGACTAGGTTGGTTACAGTGCATATTTTTTATATTGTCATCATAGTTGTATGCAAGAAAGGTGCTTTTGTTAGCGTGTTACTTCTAGTGTGTATCTCAGCATGTCCCAAAGTGTGAAGAATATTACATATCTTTATTGATGCATAATAACAGTTTAGCATCTGATCAAAAAGTATTAACATTGTCTCACATAGTAAAATTAATTATCAAGAAATAAATCTTACTGTAGCATAAATACTAATCCATATTTGTGAGCACACAGAAGCTCATTGTAATCTGTTTTCCTGTTGACTAGATGACAGAACTGATGGTCACTCCAACTCCAGAAACACCTTTGCTTTTAAGGAGTCTTGCTCGCTTCAGAACCGGGACATTGTGGAGGTGGTACGCACAGAATACGTATACAGCCGCCCTCCACCCTGGTCTGATATGTTGCCCACTATCCACATCATCACTCCCACTTACAGCCGCCCGGTTCAGAAAGCAGAGCTGACACGCCTGGCCAACACTTTGCTTCATGTGGTCAACTTGCATTGGATCCTGGTAGAAGACTCCCAGAGGCGGACCACTCTGGTTAGTCATCTTCTCCACAACACAGGGCTCAACTACACCCACCTTAATGTGGAGACACCTAGGAACTATAAGGTACGCGAGGATACCAGGGACCCGAGAATACCACGCGGTACCATACAGAGGAACTTAGCTCTCCGGTGGTTACGGGAGACCTTCAGTGTAAATAACAGCCAGCCTGGGGTTGTCTACTTTGCAGATGATGACAACACGTATAGCTTGGAGCTATTTGAGGAGGTGAGGAAATGTAATTTGGTTTTCTCAATCTACAACTTCAGGAAACACTTTTCCAATATGTTTATGGTTTCGGTTGCTAGTTACAAGTCCTTTTTTTAATATATTGAATTGATGCCTCACATAGGCAACCTCCAGTAGCTAAGGAAAAAATGTGTAAGTAGAAAGTCAAGTAGACTTTCAATACAGCACCGTATTCTTCTTTATACCCAGTTTCACATTAGTAACTGCCAGAAATCACACCCTAACCGGTTGCAGAATGAACACTTTTACTTTGGCAACCAGTGACTACCAGCAGGTCAGTGACTGTCTCTAGCCCTGTGTTTATGAGGGTTTAGCAAACAATTTCTCTGAGCAACTACTAACAACTGGTCGGGGAATACTAATTTTCTCCTAGTGACTGGTGATTGCCAGATGGTCACTGACAGGTCTGTGTTACTTGCTTTAAAGGTCTTATATTTTGTAAATGATGATTTCATTAGAGTCAAAAAGCTAGTAGAGGACAATCTGGGTGTGCATTAGCATGTCTTTGACAAGTCACCATCCTGTGAGCATTTCAGTGTCCTCAGCTTCTCGATCAGCTCTATCTCTAACTTTTTAAGTCCTTTTTCCAAACACTAAGTTTGTGATGCTGATTTCACAACTGACATCACACTGACTATGTCCTTCTTTTACCATCTGTGATCTTTAGCTAAATCTAATCTTTTGTATGGATTTTTAAATGACTTGCATAAGTGGTTCATTTGTGTGTCTCTGTTTTCAACTAACAGATGCGTTCCACTAAAAAGGTGTCGGTGTGGCCCGTGGCTTTTGTGGGTGGCCTGCGTTATGAATCCCCCAAAGTAAACACCTTGGGGAAGGTGTATGGCTGGAAAACTGTATTTGACCCACACCGGCCCTTTGCTATTGACATGGCTGGGTTTTCGGTTAACCTGCAGCTCATTCTGTCCAAACCTCAGGCTTATTTCAAGCTGCGTGGGGTAAAGGGAGGATATCAGGAGAGCAGCTTATTAAAAGAGCTGGTCACTCTCAGTGACTTGGAGCCTAAAGCTGCTAACTGCACTAAGGTAAGAAAAAGAGGCTTTCGATATGTTTAAAATGTCATACAACCCTGGTGAAATGACAATGAAACAAGCTGCATCTGGAAATTCTGGTAGAATAAGAAGACGGGTCTTAGGATCTTGTGTTGTCAGAAGAATTTGTTCTTAAAGTCATTAAACTGTCAGCTTACAGCCAACCCTTTAAGCTCAGAGGCTCATTTAAAATAAGCTATGTTCTGCTTCTGGATATTGTGTAGCAGATATGAGGCAGTCTATTACCAGCAAACAGCATTTCCAGCCAAAATGTCTGTATTAGTATCTCATCATATTGAGTATTTTTTTGCTTGTCCATGCCTTTCTCCTTACCTCTAGGTATTAGTATGGCACACAAGGACAGAGAAGCCTGTGCTGGTAAATGAGGGCAAGAAAGGATTTACAGACTCTGACGTAGAGATATGACATCCTTCATGTGACACAGGTAACAGCAGAGATTTAGAAATGCAAATTACTGCATTTCAACACAGTGATTACTTTGGGTGTGGGGGAATGGAAAAGCTAAATATGGGCACCCACAATACACACCTAATTTGAAATGAATGTCTGAACTTTGTATATAATACATTTCCAAGGCACTTTATTTTATTTGTTAGTGGACCATCAGTGCATAGACCTAATCAGATAGACCTTCAGGGCTTTTAGTCATTGTTGCTACCAGAGGACTTTAATTAGATAACTTAACAGATGGCTAATATGACTATCAGGTGAAAATACCTTTGGCTGCTCCCTGATTTCCAAAGGGGTTTCCACATTGGATGTCTGCATTTCTGATTTGGATTTTATTGCAGATGTGCTTCCTGATGCCCAAGTATCTCGGCGTGGGTCTGGCACGAGAAGCTTGTGACCACCTGAGCTTGGGTTTTTTGACTATTGGGTAACTGCTAATTGTTAACCAGCTAACATTTACATGCTTCTCAGCCAGATTAACATGTATGATAACTGATCAATACCTCAGTGTTTTGCTAATAGAAGCTGTAGTGACCTTCGAAACTCTTCAAACTGTTGTTCGGTATTGTTACGTCAACAACTTTAGTTACTAGAGAGGAGCCGTGTGTGCCTGTCTGCATTGTGCTCTGTGAAGTTATGTCAAATATAAAAGGCAAAGATTGCAGTGTAGGTATTGATACTATTGCAAATGAGCATCTAATCCATTAGCAATTTTTAGAATCTATTGGTATCTGAGAATTTTTCATTTTTTTTATGACAGCCATAATAGAAACCCTGTTTGTAGGTCAAGTATCCACTTTGTTGGATGAGGCTTTTCTCTTGGCGCTGCAGTATTTTAATAAATGCAACCCCCCAAATAATATTCTGCCCTTCCAGATTGTTATCAGCACCATTCATGAGTAGCACATCTTCGAGCTTAAATCTAAAAGCTCATGGTGTCCTAACATTAAATATTTGAATTCTTCAGAAAGGAGTCACCTTTGTGTAAACTAAGATTTCAATGTACTAGTTAACTTCAGCAGTAGGACTTACTTCATAGAAAGTAGCATGCTGTTACATTTTAAAGTTAACCATGTGTTGTTTGTGGGTGCATCTCAGACATTGTTTTGGGTTAAGATTGGTCTGTTTTCTTACTGCCACTGGAACAGAAAAATTTGAACTATTCTCATACCTTAGAGTTGATTTTGGGAACAAAAGTGAAGTTTGGACCACAGACTGTACAAATGGTGAAGTATCTTAAAACTGTATTCTGTCTTAAGGTTACAAGATGGTGGTAGCTGTGGTTTCAACTTCCAGTCTTTATGAATAAGTCTGTGGAAAAGGTTGACACATTCCTGCTAAGATGATTGTTTAGTTTCTCATTTTGGGTCGTATTAAATAAAAATTTAATCTATTTGGCAAAATACAGGACTAACTATTTTATGAAACTGCACACTAAAGGTTAATGATATGAGTCATTTTACAATGAGCATGCAGTTTCACAGTCAGACCCGACATTTCTCATCACATCTGGTTTGTTACTATCAAGACGGCAGAGAATGCTCAATTAGAGGTTGCAAAACAAGAATTCGGCTACTGTGGGCGTTGTCACAGTAAGACAAATTTTGTCTGGTTTTCTAGAATTTATGCAGCTATTGAGACAAAAAAATGTGTGATACATATTCATCGTTAAACAAAAATAGTGTCCTGGATGAACTCCCTTCTCTTATATTTTCCCACCCTTGGAATCACAGAAATTACACGTTTTCAAAATGCTTGTTTCAAAGTCTTTTTAGAAAAACATAAAAAATCAGATGCTGTATGAAATATTTAAAAAAACATATAAATAGAAATAAAAACAGAATTCAAATATTTCCTAATATTATTCAAAACGTCTCACTTTAAATATTTGGTATGTTTTCTGAGTCCTATTGTCAATAAAATATGGGTTTATGACATACAAATCAATAGATTGTGATTTTATTCACATATTACAATGTATCATGAAGAATATTACATAATTTGTTCTATAGGCATATTTACTACCAAACCCAGGTTAGCTGAGAGCTGAGAGTAAATTTATGGTCTATACTTTTGAATGAGTGTTGTTCAGTTTGTATTTCTGACTGGGTAGTCTTTCAATAAAGAAACATCAGATGGAATCTGTAGTCCCTGAAGCCATTTCTGAGTTCTCTGAATTAGATAACCATTGACTTCAGCATAATATGAAGTCATGTGTTTTTACTATGAGAATAGTGGATCTATTGATAGCTTTACTAATTAGAAAATTATCTATGTTTTTATTTTTATAGTTTGCTTTTGTATTTAGATGGGCTGATGCATGGCTGATTCTCTGATGTATGTCTGTTTCTACCTGGACTGATGCTAGCAGGACTGTCGGTAGCCATGCAGCAGTAAAATGTGACACAAGGCAGAAGGATATACTCATAAACACCAACGAACTGCAAATGTAACAAAAATATATATTTGAAATGTATATGAAAAAAATTACATATCTACTTTTTCAAAAAAGTTTTGTTTTCCTTTTTTGTACTATTATCCCAATTGTTCTAATTAGTGTATGATAAGACTTTGTCTCATAGAAACACTTATTATATACAACTCAATATGACTCACAAATATGTTTCACATGAATAATTCCTCAACTTTATGACTAATTTACATATTTGCTGCCAGTGAACTTATCGGTGGTTGGTTTTAAAAAAGATTCAACAATCTGAAGATCACCTATAAGCAAGGACTTGGCAACAGTAGGGAGGAAAAACTCCCTTTAATAGTAAGAAACCTGTCAGAGCCAGGCTCAGGGAGGGGGGCCATCTGCTACAACCCAGTGGGGGGATTTGTTCACTGACAACTTTTTTCCACACCTAATTCTTTAGTTTTTTCAGCACTTTTTTCAGCACTTCAAAACAGTTCTGCTTCGTCTTTTTTTTTTTTTTTCTCTGACTAAACTGTTTAAGTTTCAGTTTCGAGTTCAGCCAGCTTGATAGTAAGAATTTGCTGTCTGTCTTTCATTTTTTGCAAAGAGCCATGAGGAGACATAACTACGGAAGCCGAGAACGGCCGTATCCGTTAATAATATTTTTATCTTGTTATCACGAGAAAACAAAACCGTTTTCTCGTGATAACAAGATAATTATGACAGCTGAGGTGCAATCAGCTGCGTGGCGGAGGTGTGGTCTTTGGCCTGCTGCGGTACCGGAGGTGCGTGGTGAACAGGTGTGCCTGGCCAGCTGACTAATGAACTGTGTGTCTGCTCTTTCAAAACAGTAAAGGCCAGGCAGTCGGGAGGTGTGTGGCTACGAGGCAGGAGTGGCTGCGTCCTGAGCTGTAGCTGAAACCGCAGTTTGTGTTGCCATAATAAAAACAGTGTCCGCAAAACCTGACGCTAGTGTGTGTGTCTCTGCTCTGAGGGGTCCTGTGCTACAGCCTGTAAAGCTGAAGC
>VURO01037443.1:0-27434 GCA_015108175.1 Pelvicachromis taeniatus
AACCTCACGCACTAACTCAGGCTCCTTCCCCACCAGAGAGGTGACGTTCCATGTCCCGATTGCCAGTCTTGGTAGCCGGGGATCGGTCCGCCAGGGCCTCCGCTCCTGGCCGCCGCCCAGCTCACAAAGCACCCGACCCCTACGGCGCCTCCTGCTGGTGGTGGGCCTGCAGGAAGATGGGCCCATGTCCCTTTTTCGGGCAGTGCCCGGCCGGTCCCCATGGACTAAGGCCCGGCCACCAGACGCTCGCCCTCGGGCACCCTCCCCGGGCCTGGCTCCAGGGCGGGGCCCCGGTAACCCTATCCCGGGCAGGGTAAACTCTTCCCTTGTTGGCTCTCTCATAGGGGTCTTTTTGGAGGGGGGGTCTTTTTGGATCGCTCTTTGTCTGGTCCCTCACCCAGGACCAATTTGCCATGGGAGACCCTACCAGGGGGCAAATAGCCCCCCGACAACATAGCCCCTGGGATCCCTGGGACACACAAACCCCTCCACCACAATAAGGTAGCGATCCACGGAGGGGGGATTAATAAGTATGTAGATATTTCTTCCTTCTCTATTTTGGACTTGGTAATTGGATTGGTATTTCATGTCATAACCATTTTATGTGTATATGTATATATTGATTTGCTTATTTTATATGTCTGAAGTCAAAGGTTATCATCATCATCAACATCATCATCATTGTCGTTGTCGCCATCATCGTCATCCAGGAAGCTTTCCAGCATGTACAAATATGTCATCGTCTGAGGGTCAGTGAACGAGTCACAGCTCAGACATTACTGTATATAATTAAAATATGAATTTAATTATATATGTATCATATAGAAATCATAATGTTATGATACAATAAATATAATGTGAGATGAGATCTTGATGACCTTATATCAGGCCTTGGGGATGTATATACGCTTATTTACAGGGTTAAGCTTTCATCACCTGCCTTTATATTTTATGCACATTTTTATATAACATAAAATGAGGTTACAGTATCTTTACTTTTATCTGAGAATTTTCCTCCCACCTCTCTCTAATATATAGTTGGTCTTTTCTCCCTGGTCACTCTGTGTTTCCATGGATTTGTATTATTGGAAGTTGAATTATCAGCACGGTGGCACGGTGGTTAGCAAGAAGGTCCTGAGTTCAATTCCACCATCAGTGTGGATGTTTACATGTTCCCCCCGTGTTTGCGTGGGTTCTCCCCGGGTACTCCGGCTTCCTGTCACAGTCCAAAGACATACAATTTGTGGGGATAGGTTAATTGAAAACTCTAAATTGCCCATAGGTGTGAATGCAGGAGTGACTGTGAGTGTGTGTCAGCCCTGCGACAGACTGGCGATCTGTCCCACCTCTCGCCCCAAGACAGCTGGGATAGGCTCCAACGCCCCCCGCGACCCTGAAAAGGATAAGCGGCTGCGAATGGATGGAAGTTGAATTAAAAATAACTCCTCAGCCCCACAGCTGTGTAAATAGCTTGCACTTACCACAGTTCCCATAGCCTTCCCCTGCACATTTCTAACGTGGGGTGTTTTATATGTGTATCTCTTAGTGACAAAAGGAAGCAGAACATGACGATGAATGTTTGGCACCTTCACAGAACACTGAGCAGTTTAAAAAAAAAATAAAGTGGTGCATATTAAGGTTTGTTATATGGCTGACAAAATTACAGTTAGAGCTTTAAAAACTGTGAGAGATCAGTATCAGTGACTTCTCCTCCAGGACTGCCGACAAACCACAGAGAGGACATCTGTGACAAAAACAAACGTTCTCACATGGATCTCTGTGGGTCATATGAGTCTATTTTAATTAGATGTTTTTTCTCTACTGTGCAGTTTGTATTTGTCCAGCTGATATTTACTTAAGTATTGCCAAAAGCAATTGCTCGTTTGCCTTCACACATATATGCACTTGAGTGACATCCCATTTCTAATCCACAGGGTTTAATATGATGTGGGCCCACGCTTTGTAGCTATAACAGCTTCAACTCTTCTGGGAAGGCTTCCACAAGCTTTAGGAGTGTGTTTAAAGGTCAGCAAATATTCGTGGAAACCTGATATAAGTAACATGCCAGAACTTCAATGCAGCATAAAGATAATCCCCTAAAGCTTCTCTTAATTCACATGAATTATTTTCTATAAATTAATTCTCCTTTCATTGTGCCACTGCTGCACAGTAACGATTGTACCTCATCACCACAGGGAGGCAGTATAACAGCCTCATTTGACTCAATGAGCAATGACCCGCTTTGGCACACATGCTGGTGATTGTGACAGGCAGCAGTGTTGAGTGTATTTAGGCTGTCTGTATCAGTGCTATGGCTGTAAACAGCCTTGCTTCACATTTCATTCATTTTTGGTGCACCATACAGAAATTCAAATATTTTCTGTTAAAAGAGTAGAATTAAATACACTTGGAATTTCTGTGAATTTTGTGTCAAGATTATTATGTTTATGCACTTTTAACCAGTTGCAGTGTCTCTTGATCAGGCCATGCATCCAGGAATCATTCTCCTCACTTCATTTCATTTATTGCAAAATTTACAGCACCTAAAAATGGATCATTATCAAGAACGAGCATGTTTGAGAGGATCTCAAGTACCTTCCATTGACTACCTTTCTGCTTCCTTTTGAGAGGCTCCTGCCACACTGGTGTATCCAAAGTACCCTTGAGGATTCACACCAAGCTTGGCAGGGTTGTTGCCATAAACTGCTGTCAGTCACCGGACAGCAGTGTACCATTGGCAATACAAGCTTGTGCAAACAAGTGTAGCATATGAAAACACAAAGAGTGGATCAAAGAAGACACAAAAGTCTGGGAGACTCACAAAAAGAAGAAGTCTTAAAAGCATCATTCATAAAGAGAAGCACGAGCAGATCCACGACATTTAAGTTACACTAGCATACAACTGTTCAATATACCCCTGCTGTTAGGGTTCACTCTGTTGCACCAGTAAAACAACTGTATTTACTCACAGATAGTCAGAGATATGTGTTTTCATGTTTTTAAACAAAACTGCTGCATATATGCTAAAGCTACTTGAATGTTTCTCTGAGCAGAAGCAGTAAAAATACAACCAGCATTTCCATTTCCTGTCTTCAACAGGACTCCTAAAAAGACAACATGTATCTTCTGATGGTCTCCACTAGTACCCTGTTATGTGCTCCATAACACCAGCTGTCCAGCTGTGGATATGAGTCATTATGAATATTCAGGAAAAACCTAATTTCCTAATTCCTAACCTAATTTCCAGGCAAATTATGGTTAATACTAGAAGTGATGTGGTAGCAGTGACTGCATAGACCGTAGTCACATACTAAAAAGGAGGAAGGATATATAAATGGTGAATTAAGCACTTACTAATACTGCACTAATACTTAGTAATATCCTACTAATGCTTAATAGTCTGACATTGTTAAGTGCTATCTAATTACCCTATTTGGAGTTTTTTTTTTTTTTTAATTTCCTGAATAACATGGTCTATAATGTATTTCTGCATTTTCTGCGTACTCTGCGCTCCGTTTGGATTACCTGGAGTCACATTAAAACTTGAGCACGCACCTGTGTAAATAGCTAACAACTGGCACTGTTCCCATGACCTTCAGTTGCACCTTGCTCGTGTTCGATGTGCATATAAGATCAAAGGAAATTACATGTGACACAACAGAAGAAGAAATAATAAACCAAAAATGTAAAAACCCTTAGCGTGTTTGTGCTTGCTCTTTACATGCATGTGATTGTGTATGCATCTACTGCATATTTACAATACATGTACATCCATATACGTTGTATAAGGTATTAAATAAGGGATTGGATGAGTCCCAGCAACTGGTCAAAATAGGACCACCTCTCAGTTCCACGGTTAATATAAAGCACCAGCTTTACACCAAATGTCCTTGAGACACTTTTCCAGCAAAATGCATCTGAGTCATTCTCTGCTCATTGTGCTTTTCGGCCTCCCAGCTCGTAAGTTTAAAAGTATCCGTAATGACAGCTCTCTTTCAATGAATCTCATATCAGAAAATCTCCCAAGAGGCTTGAGTTTTGATTTTGCCTGACGCAGTGCCAGACAGTTCTGGGATGTGAACTTGCTACATGTCTCTGTTGGGTCTCGTAGTGCTGGGTTATCGAGCTCTGTGGCAGTTCAGGTCCATGATCCTGTGCACTGTACCCAATAGCTGGCCAGCGCTCGACTACGCTGATTACGGGTGCTACTGCGGGATGGGAGGCTCTGGCACGCCTGTTGATGAGCTTGACAGGTAAGACTGCTGGAGTCGTACTGCTCATGCTGCCTGCCATGCTCTGTCCCCCAGTGAGATATCCGCATCTGAGTCTCCCACAGTGACTGTGAAGTATTTAAACATGATTATTACTTTAATTTATCACCTGAACAACAATCGTGAAGCTGAACACAGGCTGGAAATCTTTATTCACTCTAGTCTCGGTCATGGCACCTACGAGTTAACCCTTTATTGACCATGGGCCTGCCAATCAACGCATTTCACCCTCTTTTCTCAGCCACACAAACAGTAGAAACCACATCAGGACCACAGCTCTACTTAATTAATTATTTGAACATTAACAGTAAGCCTTTGTGCTCACAGTAACTGTTCCCGCAGAAAAGTCATTCAGTTGTTTGTGTAAAATAAATGCATTGCATTAGTGGAATTTAGCTAGGGACATTTTTCCATTTACAGTGTTTAGTGAAGCTGTTTCTTGTGTAACTTGGTTTAATTATCTCTTTTTGTTTGATTGATTAAAAGCTCATTAGATAAAGTTGATTAGGGAATCACCCAAGGCATTAAAAAGTGTCCATGGACTGAGCCGCACGGTTATAGACATATTTTTTTGTTTGTTTTTTGCTTGTTATAGACATAGATAGATAAAGAAAATAAGCAAAAAACAAAAAACAAAAATAAAAATCAATACCATCACTGGGCAACCTCAGAGAGGTTGCTGATAAACTGCTCTATTTCCTGATTTCTGACAAATTAAGCAGCAACCATGACATGCTCACCTTACTGATCCAGGATGCAGACTATACGCTAAGGAAACTGTTAGCGGGAGTGCTTTAGTAAGTTTAAAAGGGTTGCTTTAATGGTCTGATTGTGTCATGTGTTTGTTGTAGGTGCTGTCAGGTCCACGACCAGTGCTACAACGATGCCATGCAGCACGATGACTGCTGGGCCATCCTGGACAACCCCTACACCGAAATATACAGCTATAACTGTGACACGGCCAGCAAAACTGTCACCTGCCTGAGTGAGTGGTAACAACAACTGTGTACTATCAATCAACCCTGTCTACAGCTAATAGTTAGATTTGACAGCAAACACTTCTTAATTAATATTTATTCACTCATCCGTCTCCTTTGTCTTCTAGGTGACAACGATCCGTGTGAGAAATTTATCTGCGAGTGTGACAGGAATGCAGCCATGTGCTTCGCTGAGGCTGATTACAATGAGGAAAATGCTGACATCCCTAGTGACCGCTGCCAGTGAACTGAAGAGGGCATCATTGTTTGAAAAAATAAAACATCAGTAAATGAACACAAGCGTTCTTGTTTCCACAGCTATTTTTTTTATTGTCCAAGAAAAGACTTAAAGACATACATGCACTTTCATCTATTTCTGTGACACATCAGCATCAGTAACATTTTTCCATCATTCTGGACTTCTGCCTGCCACGCACGGTCTGCCTTGCTGGCGAGGAAGGGGCGGGGTCGTCATGCCAGGGAGTTCCCCTGTTCCTCATGCCCTTTTTTCACAGATGTAGCGGTACATTATGTTACAGTCTGCGTCATTCCACAACCTGCGTTCACGTCTTTCAGACGGATGAAGCTGCCCACAGTCCTCCCCATTCTCTCTGTAGTCCCAGTCGTCTGGCTGACCTTGATCCCAGAAACTGAACACAATCAGAAGAGGGAGGAGAAATGACGAGGTCACGCACAGTGACGACTTCCTTCGGCCTCAAGTTTTTCCTCCCATTCACCCATTTTTACATTTCTTTTACATTTCTCTTACGTTGGGGTTGACCTGTAGTCAGTTCCGTCCACCCAGCTCCACTGTCCCTCGTGCTGTCGTTCCACGAGTCCCATCCAGTAGTGATGCTTGATTGGAACAATCCTTGAAATGTAGTCCTAGAAGTGATTAAAAAATAAACCTTTTATTTAAGACTATGTGTGCTTCTTAATTGGCATGTTCACAGCAAGCTGACATGATATGGAACTCACCAATTCCTCTGCAGTGTTCAGAACCAGCAGGTGTCCTCCATGTGCTTTGCACTGCTCCTCTGCGTTGCTCCAGGTTACACGGGTGACGGATTCCAGGTAACAGCTACTCTGGTAAGACACCCAGCCTTCGCTGCATGTTCCTGTTATGATGAGGATTTACACATGTTGACTGTAAATAGAAAACAAATCTGATATGAATGATTTTAAAGCATGCAGTTTAATACCTCTAACTGGGGTGAGCTCCTCTAAGGCTAAGGCACTGTGAACCGTCATCTCACCTTAAACGTGGAAAACCACAGAACAACAGCACAAGATTGTGAAGAAGACTAAAAGGTTTACGTGTGCACTGTCATATTCAAACCAGACATCATTACTGTTTTGTTTTTTAACCTGAGCTGAGAGCTGACGTTGTTCCTCCATGGTTCGTTCCCCCAAGATACTGTTTGAGATCTGTGAGTTCCCTGCTTAAATGTGAGACTTTAAGATAAAGAAATGATACAAAGAAAAAGATTAGATTCCTATACAGTTATATAATAATATATGAATGAACCAGCTTTACTTGACTGTGGTCAATGTGGACTGTAGCCGTACATTTGATCCCAGTTACCAGCAGCAGAATCAACAACAGCAGCACCAGCAGTCCATAGAGCACAAAAATCACTATCCTCTTCACACCTACAAACAGTGACCAACATGTAATCACTGGAAACTACTTGATTAAAATGAATTGGCATGAGAATGTTACCTGACTTTGTGGTGTTTTCATGGACAGAGCTTCTATCCAATGATCCAACGTGGTGATACTCAAACTCCATTGCTGAAAGAAATGAGTTGATGCAAATGTGTGCATACCATACAGTCTAAAGACATGATCAGACTACAAGAGGTCAAGGAAATGGTTCTTGTTTGTTTTTAGGCCTCATAATATGTTAACTATTAATGGTTCAATAAATAGACGCTGGTCTTTTAATAGTCTATGAGCAAACACTTTCAAAGGTGTACAGCTATAACGGTTTTAACTGAACATTTTACATTTAAGTTATGTAAATACGTTTGTTTATTGATATTTAGATTATTACGTTTATAACCCCTTGTGTTATGCACTAGTCTAAGCCTGCAAAGCCATATCAAGAACAAACAATCCCAACCAGTAAAACGTATTGCTCACCTTGATAAGCCAGGGTATCTGCATATCTGGACTCTGACCGTGCAACCCCACAAAATCCTCCCCATTTTAAAGAGAAACACATTCCAGACACAGGAAATATTTATAATATGTCTACAGTTATTCGGGGTTCATGAATAACTCTCTTGAGGTGAAATTGGGAGAATTTAGGGGCTGTAACAAAAGAAGTAATAGTCCTAAAAACTAGCTACAGTGGTATTGGGGATCTAGTCAAATTTGAGTGAATAATGAACAGAGAAAAGTACCTTCAGATTTTGATCCACCGTGCAATACCATCTGGAAAACAATTCCTCTTTTAGCATGACAGGGATTCCTAACATTACTAAAGCAATGTGGCAGACAATAATCCCAAGAAACTACTTAAGACAGTTCAGGCTGTGCTGAAGAAAAAAGGTGGCCATAACAAATACTGACTTTTGGGCTCATTAGAAATATTTTTTCACTCTATATACACTGTATTCCATGGATGCTTGCATGCTACATAAATTGCTGCACATATTTCCCATTTTCCTAATACAATATAAAGAAATGAGGGGAGGCTGAAGGTTTGTCAGAATGAGAATCACAATCAGAATATTAATCCCTAAGGAAATTATGTGGCTAAAGTTATTCCAAGACAAGACGGGCAATAACAGGCGGAACTATATTACAAAATAATAAATAAATAAATAAAATATTTAACAAAGTTACAAAAAAAGTCAAAGTCAGCTTTATTGTCAAGAATATAAGAAATACCTCTAATAAATACAAATAGCTCAATTATAAATATTCCGAATATTTCAGAGAGCAATTATATATGACTGACACATGTATAAAACCTCACACCTCATGAAATATTTTGTTTTATTGTGAAATGCAGGCTGCAGTACTTCGTAGGAGACGCCGTGGCGGCAAAACCACATTTCTGTGTATTTGCAGTTCTCCGTCTCACCGCGTGGTGACACAGAAGAGCTCACAGTTGCCCGGCCTTCACGTCACGCATGTGTACAAACCCCTTCCGGTCTCTTCGTCAGTGAGAAAGGAAAATGGCGGCCGTTGGACGTTTCTCTCAAGTGTTGCTGAGGTCTTCTTTGACACAGACCCGGCGTCAGCTCTCTGCTGCCGCCGGCGTACACGGCGAGAAGTCAGGTAGTTGCAACAATGTTTTACACCAGTGGTTGTATTTAACTCATTTTGTCGTTAAGACGACCTGTTATGTTGGAACCAGTGACCTTGCTGAGCTAGCGCTAGCATTAGCAGTAGCAGTGCATCCTTGAGAGGACAGCACGAAGTCACTGCCCCCCAAAAACTTGTGATTTACTGGCTTTTGTTGTAGTCTCACAGCAGAGCAGTTAGTTATCATGATTTCAAAGTGCAGCAGTGTGACGAACAGCATGTCTTGCAAGCTAAAGTGTAACAACAGACCAAAGGGTAGTCATAAAGACACCTGATTATCGTTATGACCTGCAGCTTGTAAAGGAAGTATTTATTTAATCACGAGAAAGGCAGACCAGTCCTAAGATAAAGGGAGGATAGGCATGCGTTTTGAGCCGGAAGGAAGAGGACAGCTTTTAACTGAATTGGCAGGAGTCGAATAATTCTGGAGATACAAGGAAGTTAAATGGTTCTTGTATAAATGCGAAGTTAATTTTGCATTGATGGGCATTTAAAAGTGAGAGACGTTAAGACCGTCCAACTAAAAGGGCTCAGTAAGTGAAGTCGTATCTTACAGAATCTAATCAGAAATGTTAAAGCTCAAAAGTAACAGCATGTCTCCAGTGGAATGTTTTAGATGGTGTATTTTTGGACCAGATTTGAATGTAACTGTGTCTGTTAGTGAGTTACACTGGTTGTATTACTTGGATTTTGTTCTGGCCAAGGGCATGCTCTGTGAACTGTCTCAGTGGCATTCATATGATCTAACAGTGTCAGATGTCAGTACGTTGTTTTCTTGTTTGTTTGTTTTTTTTACTTCTCTTTTGCTCTTCTTTCTATTGTTGTTATTATTGTCATCACTTGTTAGTTAAATAATTCTGATTTATTATTCCCAGCTAAGACCTGGAAGATGCTCACCTTCCTGGTTGCCCTCCCAGGTGTTGGAGTTTGCATGTTGAACACATACTTGAAAGCGCAGCACGAAGGCGATGAGCGACCAGAGTTTATCCCTTACTCCCATCTTCGCATTCGCACCAAGGTTTGATTGCATGAGATTTGTCATTTTCAGTGCTGCTTTAAAAAAAAACCGCACAAATTATTTTTGACTTAATTATGTTTTTCTTATCCTTCCCCTCCCATTAGCGTTTCCCCTGGGGTGATGGCAACAAAACCCTTTTCCACAACCCACATGTGAATCCTCTTCCTGATGGCTATGAGGGACATGAGTAAAAAATCCAACCTCCAGATGTCACAGATGGGATCAGTCCTCTTTCAGCAGTTGTTATTGGACCACACTCCTATTAACAGTTTATTCTTTTGTCTTTGATTGCGTTACCTCTGTGCTCTTAACACGGGGCACCTGAACCAATAGTTCCTTTGTTCTGGACCATTATACAAAATGTCTGACTTAAAATAAATAAAGTAACTTCTATTACCTCAATTCATGTTTCTTGTTATGTATCCATGCAGTTTGACCCATTTTATTTCAAGTTAGAAAATAACTAGAAATACCCGGCTGGGCTGTTGTTTGTTTTCCCTGAACATGTCCTTGGCAGCTTTAGGTTTGCTCTGGCACTGGAATACTGCACATTGTCCTTTGCCCTGTAGGTGCTGTTACAGACTGAGGAGGAACTGCACGTCACTCATCATCCTGGCTGGGTAAAAAGTGATGTAGGGCAGCACAGTCTCGTTATATTCCTCTACATTCTCGCTGTCAAACCGTGACCATTCCGTATCCATGAAAGAGTCCTGCCACAGAGACGGCCTGCTCTGACCAGATTTGAACCTTTTTTGTCAGAGGTTTGGATCTAATTACAAAAAGCAGTATTATTGAAGAAGGCATACTCAAACCCAGGAATTACAGCTTGTAAATAACTCTGCAATATAAAGCTATTTTCATCAGCTGTCTTATTCACAACAGGTCATAGCAGAACATATTGATTTCATGGTGTGATACACTACACTGTGCAGCCATCATTGTTTAATATAGTTTTTTTCTTTTAGATCATATACACAATCTTAATAGACCGCGTTCACAGCAGACACTGAGCAGGAGCTGATAGTAAAAACGTTTGTGACGTCCTGAGGGACTGCCTCCAACACTAGAGCTGAAGCAGCCCATGTGTATTGCTCACACTTGTCTTCCTATGTTACACAGAAAAGGAAAAAACCCTTTCTTTGTCTTACAGTAAAATCTGGGTCAGGCTTGTGTCAGTACAGCCTGTGGCTATATATATCCCCACATACACACAAATCCGACATGACTACTACGTTTCCCATGGGTTGCCCGTGTCCATAAATCAGCTCTGTAAGCTTGTCCTGACCCAAACAACCATAAACGTTATGAGTGATGATGCGATGCTTCGCGCACGTGACTCGCTCTTTGTTGCAGACTCCACCTCTTTCACATGAACGCGCTTTAAGCCGAATTAGAAAATCCAGGGTTAACAAAGCTCGCTGATAGACAGCTCAATGACACCGTTTACCGTTACCCGCTTCCGGTTTTTTCGAGGCTAATTGATGATGGGACCCGTGCTGTAACTAACTGTGGCATCGATCAAGCTCGGCTTTTCTCCGTCTCGCGATCGCAGGTTACGATTTGATTACTAAATCTAGCATTGAAACATCTCGGATAACTGCGCGTCCCCGCTCCTCCACGAAGGGAAGATCAGTCGCACGCAGAAACCCGGATCGAAATCAATGAACGAAGACGGAGGTGAGGAGACTTTGTGCAAGACCACATCACATAAACTGTACGAAAAACAAAAAAACAAAACAAAAACACAACAACAACAATCATCACGTGGTTTTTGACTCATTCATGTACATTTATATTCAATTTCTCTGTGTGTGTGTTTTAAACAGACTTTCAGATAATGAGGAAACAGGAGAGGGCGCACTTTTTCAGCTCCAAAGAGCAGGAGCTCATTCTGAAGTTGTATGAAGAGGAGAAGGAGATACTGACAGCTAAATCCAACACCACCAGTGCCTCCAAACTCAGAGAGGAAGCCTGGCAGAGAATTGCAGATAAAATAAACGCGTAAGAACACTTATTCACTTGTGTGCGTGTGAGTGACCTATATTCAAATTATTACTCGACCCCTGTAGTGTGTACTAACACATCATCTTTATTTTTCCTGCTTCACAGGGTCTCGGACAGTGGCTACAAAAGGACATGGCAGCAAGTGAAAGTCAAACACAAGAACATCGTGCAAACAGGTGCAAACGCTGTGTCTTAGTTTTTATCTCATGTTGACTGAGTCAGCAGTTGCTTTGTAAAATAAGTTTTACTTTTTTCTGCAAATCATTAAGTTTAGATCAATGAGATTATGATTTTTGAGCCCATGAAGTCTCCACATCATTAAATGCTACATGCACCAGCCGGCCGGAGCCGTATAACATTCAGTGTTTCTCTTCCTACACTGGCTCAGAGTCGGTAAAGTCCAGGTGAGTTATTTACCTGTTAAATCTGTCCCTGTGCAGCAAAAAGGAAAAGGGTTGCAATAATGAGGAACGAGGGCGGCTCGGCGACCCCGTCTCTGAATTCTGGTGAGGAAGACGTGCTGCTTCATAAAGACAATGGGCTGAGGGTGGAGGTTCTCCCTGGAGGCGCCTGTTTTGACCCTGCAGCTGTGTCTGACAGCTCTTTCATGAGCGGTAGGTGAAATTCATCGCTTCACGAGCATCCCTGCAAACGTTTCCACGTTGGCTCATTTAAATGTCGCTTCGCCCCTGCAGTGTCGGGCCACCCTGTCCTCCTGCTGCCTGTAACAAAGACTGAACCGGAGAGCCTCAGCAGCGACGAGACGGACATTAGTGACACTCAGTTTGAGGGGGTGAGTACTCCTGCACGTGCTTCTCCTGGAGCTTTTGCCTGTAAGTACTTGGTGTGAGGACTGGATTGCTCTTTTTAACAGGACGTGCACAGCAGCAGCTTGCAGGAGGGCGCCAGTGCAGCTGGCGGCAGAAGCGGAGAGGTGAGGTCCATTAGTCACAGCTGTCCTGTGCTAATGAGAAGAAACAAATGCAACAAGAGCGCATGTTTTGTGTGATCTGATTCACAGAAGCAGACAGAAGACCTCAGGTCTCTCTACTCCTCCTACCTCAAGAAGGAGATCGAGAACCGGGACCAAGAGATGGCCTACAGAGCACTTAAAATGAGGAAGCTGGAGAAAGAAATCGTATTACTTGACAAGCAGCTGATGTGATTGCAAGGAAAAAACAGAGTACTTTTATCCTTTTATGTGGAAAAACAAGATATTGTTGAAATGACATGTTGCCTTTTACCGCGGCACACTCACAGAGGTGTGTGTAGGTTGTAGTTGGCTGCAGCTAGCAGGCAACATAATCCCTTACAGGCTGGTCAAGGTTGTAATGATACATGTCAGTACCCCCCTTTTTTTTTCAGTATTGCATCACACAACTTATGCAACAGTGCTGAAGCTGCAGTACACCAATTCTCAGACCATGAGAGCGTTTAAAGTGCACTGATGGAAGGCAGCATGGCTGCGTGAGGGTCCACAGTAGCATGTAAGTGGAGCCTGTGAGAGCACTGTGCGGATACCACAGCGGATTAGAATGAACGAATGCAACAACAGATGGCTTTAATGTCAGAAGAGATTTTAAGGAACCTTTTATATGTATTTGTGACTAATGGTCCAAATCTTATGCTTAAAGTTTTAAATTTAAATTTTCAAGCTCCTTGGAAAACGTCATGAGGTCCAGGAAAGATGTGACAGAGAGATCTCGCTGATTCACTTTTATTAATCTTTCTGTGAAGTCAGATTAATGGATGCCGTTGCTAAGCAGATGCAGCTAATGCAGTCGGAGTTCCACCAGAACTCTCGCTCTGTTTTGACAATTTTAATCTGGTCAATCGTCGTTATTTATAGAGCCACCTCAACCGCAACGTGTCTCGCACAAGGAGACATCTTCATCACATGACAGATTTGTAACAGTTCATCATTTTTCTTGCGGTTGCCTAAATGAAGCTCACAGCACGGGAGATTACGTGATGACTTGCATCATTTCTCAGTCATGTTGGATTTTTAAACATAGGATGCTCCAGCCTATCCTCTGCTAAAGGATGCTAGATAGGAAGCATCTTTAGTGTCCAAGGAATTTCACCAGCTCGTATTATGGCTGCCATGCAGATACATCAGAGTCACTTTGCTCAGTTGGAAACCTAAAGCGAAGCGGACTCTTTGTTTTCAACCACCAGCAGGCAGAAAATTGGTGCTAACTGTTCTGTCACAGCTGGAGGCCTCCTAATAAACAGGCCGCTGGGTCACGTGATTTTCAAACGCATAAACTTTGCAGTTTATAAAAAATCGGCGTGTGCTCTCTCTATGAACAGCTCTAACTCTCTGACATTTATCTCCAAAGAGTGATGTAAAAGTCATGAGGTTAAGAGTAAACAAAAACTGAACTGTTAATAATTATGTTCATTAAATATGAGTTTTGGTAAAAGTTTGACTGCTTAGTGTAACTATTACTATTTCAGATCATTGCTGTTGAGTCCGGTGTGCCGGAGAATGTTTTTTTTTTAGACTACACAGACAGGCGAGTCCTTGGACTCCCACAGTGCACTGCGCGCTTGTTTGTGGGTCCAGAGTTCGCCGACAGCCGTGGACCTTGTCCAGCAGCTGCAGGTCTTCAGGAGACCTGGACACTAAATCGAAATGTCTGGGCAGGACTGGGAGTGAAAATCGCTTCCTCCAAAAAAAACAAAAAACCACACACACACACACACAAAGATTCAAGTCCCTCCTCGTGAACAGCTGCATGCTTATACGTCTCCCTCTCTCACCTGATAAGCAGCTGAGTCCAGATTCATCGCGCTTTCTTGCAGCCATGGGCTGGCGAGCGGTGCGCGTTCACGGTCCACGCATGGAAGCCATCCTTAATCGAGAGCAGATAAATGGATGTGCGATGGCTCCACTGGAAAATGACGTTAAAGCGACTGTAAGGTGGAGAGGATTTCTAAATTTTGCGATCCAGTCCCAGTGTAACCACGCGTGATGCTGCGAGGGGCTCATTACAAATGCGTTATTTTAAATCCACGCTCGACCTTTAACGCCGTGAGTGAGAGTGGAGCTGCTGGAGGTCACCGTTCCTACCAAAAGCCTCTTCCTGTCATTCCCAAGATGAAGAGCACGCGGGCATTTTACATGTTTCCAGGCTTATGATCGGCTGTTCTCCAGGTCTTATGGAGCAATACGCAGACAATAACGGTGCATGTAATGTGGTTTGATTAAAATATAAAATACAATAAAGCAGAACATTAGTTTGGCGTTGATGTGATTTATTCAGTTTTTCTTAGGTTCTGCATAAAGCATCCGTTTCCACGTGAATTAAACCGTAATTTATACAGGTGTAAATTACTTCTTGGACTATAGTCTCTCAAAAATAGCACAAACATAACTCACGAATGATATCAAGTCATTCCGAGGTACAAAGAACATCCCTGTCACAAAGTAGAAGCTGCAATAAAGTTTGGTAAAGGGACTTTAATCACTGAGACTGAAAATGTCTTTTTGAAGAGAGATCTGGCCAACATGGAAACAAATATAACATCACACTTATATAAAGATGTTTGAAGTGTCCGAAAAGGACTGGACTGACTGTAAACATAGAGTAGGAACAATCAGGCTTGCAACACTGATCATTTCTTGATTTTCGCCCTTCATAAATCGATTGATTACCAATAAAAAAAAATAAATTAAATTGACACATTTGATTTTGGCAGGATTCACACATCCAAGGATGTTTAAGAAGCGCGTTGTCTGAAAACGTCATGATAGTTTTACAGTGTTGTAAAAATAAATAAATAAACAAAACAACAAGAAAGTGACACTTTCCACAACTATTTCACGTAAAAGCACGGACACTGGAATCATAATCAATGTGACAATAAGAGGCAATCCGCCAATCAACAGTGAGAGATCCTCACACACTTGTCTACCCGTTTGACTCAACTAATGTGGAGCGTAATGGAGCACTAGTTTGTCCGTGTGCGCTCGCCGTCCTTTCACATGACTTCCACTGCGTGTGACTGCCCTGCATTCCTCAAGTGGCGATATTATTTTCTCTGTGGAAGTGATTCAACCTTACGGCGAACGAAACGTAAACATGGCGTGAAAACACGCTCCGTGGCCGTGTTTTGAGTGATCTGCGGCAAACAGCGGACCATCTGCGGCGTGAGGGGCGATTACTAAGCTCAAAGTCCGCGGATAAAACATCAGTTCCACTTTTTGCGTTGTTGTAGGCGTGTGTGTGTGTGTGTGTGTGTCAGAGTGCGTCTTTATCCTGCTAAAGCAGATGGATACAAGATAGCCCATGACTGAGGAGCTTTTGGGGGCTTCGCGTCGGTCATGGCTGAGATTCTGCAGCCAGACTCAAGAATGTAAGATCTGCTGAGAGCCAGTTTTACTACAGACACCAGCTACAGCATACAGAGTGGACCATAAACATACACGGCTTTGCTACTTTGCTAGTAGCGAGCTACTACATTATTATAGCAGACCAAACAATATGTTTCTGCACAAAGTGAATTAGATGCTTGCTTCCAGCACAGATTTACTAATGCATGGTTGAAATGTGGCTTTTCTTGCTTCTTTATTTCTTAAATGACACATGTGTGTGCTTACTTCTGCAGGTGTAACTATTTCTTCCTATATGATGGATCCAAGGTCAGAGGCGAGGCTGATCCTACAAGAGACGGGATCTGCTACTTCTACCCTGAAGAGGTCTGGCTGACAAAAAGTGCTGCAAGTTTAGTGTGTGCGTGTGTGTGGTGTGGGTCTGTGTGTGTGAGGGAGTGTGTCGAAGATGATAACGATCTCCCAGCACTTGTATTTGTGTGATTATATTCATAGCTTGAGTCTGAAAGCATCACGTGTCTCTGTCAGACCCCTCTAGACAAACAGGAGCTGCTTTGTGGGCAGCTCGCCGGCGTGGGCCGCTGCGTGTCCGAGCTCTCCTCCTCTCCAGCGCGCATGCTCAGGCTACGGCGCAACAAGTTTGCCATCCGCATGAAAGACGACTTCTTCTGGGTGAGCGGGGCTCCATGGGTGGTCCAGCAGCAACATCTTGAGATATTTTAGGCTTCACTGATCGTTATTCTGGGGATGTGTTTTCTTTTCTCTCCCAGGCGCTGGGCTGCTCGGTGGATGTCCCTACTGTCAGCGTCTGTGAGTTCCTGGACCAGCTGATTGACCTCTTCTGTTTCTACAACGGCCCTGTCCGCTGGAGCTATCAGGTGCAGCTGCACAAATACTTGTGCTTTGTTCTGCGTAGGTTTTAGAAACATTTACATCAGCTGTCACAAAAAGATGCCTGAAAACACAACCAGTGACAAGTTAAAGGGGAAAAAAAGCTGAATTTGTGACACTGTGGGGCTTTTTATTGAAATGTTTTTGAGTGTGCTTAGTGTGAAGGGTCAGTGCAAAGCCATGCAGACTTGCTCTGAGTGATCACCTTCATCCTATGATGAGACATTTCAATCCTCACGGGACCTTCCTGTGCTTCATCCGTAGGACTGAGTGTGACAACAAGGTGAATCACAGGCATACGAACTCGGCCCATGTGAGACATTTCAGGCCGTAGCATTAAACAGCGCTCTGCTACCTTTATGTTTGAATTTCTTTTAATTTGCTACCCGTCTGAATAAAATCCCCAAATTCTCATTGTCATCCAGTTTGACCTTTGCTTTGCAGCTCAACAGTCAGGAAACCCTGGCAGCCCAGTGGGCGAGGTACCTCTCTCACCTGCAGTCAGGATCCTCAGAGCTTAGTCACATCTTCAGCTGCTTGAGGACCATCGACTCGACTAACGTACGTAGTAACGGTCACACGCGGTGTTCTGCTTTTAGCCTGCTGCCACTCAGCAGACAGGATATGTCACCATGTCCTGTGGTGTTGAGCAAGGCCTCAGCATGGCTTGACAAATCATCGGCGGTTCATTTCTGCTTATTTACTGTGCCTGCAGAGTACAGTGTGCACATGTTGGAGATTTGCTCAGTAGATGATAAAAGCTGAATTATTATTATTTTTTGTTATTTCTGCATGAGCTGCGGGTAACATTTCATTGGATTCATTTCCTCAGGTTGACCCCCTCCTCCTGCTCAAAGCAGCCCTCATTCTTCAGGCCTGTCAGCGCTGCCCTCTAGTGTTAGCCGGCTGTATTCTGTTCAGAGGAAGGTGAGCTCACGTTTGAAGAGAACAGCCATGAGTTCAAGTTCTGAAATCAGATTTTTTTTTTTTTTTTTAATGTATTTTTTTGTCATCTGCTTCAAAGAGTTGTCAGCACACAGATGTATCCAGGGCTCACAATGAAGGTCATGGTTCACGAGAGTGAAACATACACCAAGGTAGGACTTCAGCGTTTTTCCAGACGGTTTCCTAAACCTTTTTTATTTTATTTCGCCTTCAGATCAACAGTAGTAAAATCATAAATATACTGAAAAGTTAAAGTAAGTAAAGCAGCCTGAAAAGACGGGATGCACCAGTTCAAATGCCCCCACCCCCATACACATTATTAGCATATTCAGAGCTCTTATAAGAGTGCGTTAAAGGTTTGCTGCCAGCAGAGCCCTCCGCTGTGAGGACACTATGACTGATTGATGCACTGTGCAGTTAAAAAGGAAAAGGACTTATTCTTCATCTGGGGAAAACTCTCCTTGGTGTGATAGGTCTATAAATGCATAATAATTCCACATGTCTCACTGACTCTATATATTTGTTCCTCTAAGATGCAGGCAATCAATAGGTAAATCTTTCATAATGTCTAAAATGCCTGCTGCTAAAGTACAGAACGTCACTCGTGACTATAAACAATCAAATAATGTTTAGGTTTGAACCCCCAGCTTGTGTGTATTGTTAAAACGAATGAATATAAAGCATTGGGATATTTTCAGCCTGCTGAAAACTTGGTATATCTCAACATGATGTGCAGTGTGTCCTATTAATCTATAACAGATGAATAGGATCTGAAAGTAATTTACTTAAGAAATAGCAGAAAAAATCCATTAATAATGAAGCGACATGGGGAGAAAGCCTGAGGTCTGCCACATTATACAAGCAGGGACTGAACTGAAAATCAGTAGCAGCACATTTTATTGGGGGATGAATCTAAATGTAAAGATTCTGTTCCAGAGACACTCCGAGCGTCTGTGAGTATCTATAAAATGCGTCCGAGGCTCTGTCATGGTTTGGAACTGCATATCTGCCGGTGGTGTTTGAGATCTTGTCAAAATGAATGGAATTATGAACCCAGTAGAGTTTTGATAGAAAGACAGACAGAACAGAAGGCAAAGATGAGCCTTGAATGTCCTTGAAGAAGCCTGGAGAACTATTCCTGGAGACTATTTCAAAAAAAGTATAAGAAAGTTTGTCTAAGAGAGTTCAGGCTGAATTGAAGAATAAAGAATAAAACCTAAAAAAGACAGAAAACAGAAAAAGTGGAGTAAACAATGAGAACTAATCTCAGCACACACAGGGGTTCATCCTCTATGCTGCCGCTGTGACCCTGGGGTAGCTCAGCTGTAAGCAGCTAATGCAAGGACGCGTGCAGAATTGCAATATGTTGCTAGGTGTTCTCACGAGCCAGCAAACCTGTTAGAGCCCCAGAAAGACACCAGAATACGGCGCCCCGCTGCTCCTGGTTGTTGCATTTAAGTGTTGCTGCTGTATAACAGACAGCAAATAATAATCATGTTTTTCTTGTGTAGGCGCAGAGGCCCAATGGAACAAGTGCATCAAGCTCATTTAGCGGTATTGTCAGCTCTACAACCGTGTTCCTGACCACGCCTGAACTCCAGGACCTGCAGTCCGCTCCTGTCGACAAAGGTCTCAGGTGGTTTCTCCTTATTTATTTTTCAGATGATATTTAGTGAAGCTTTTTTAAACAAGCTGCTTGAATCCCATTTCCACACAGTTCTGACTTTCTAAAACCTTCCAGCTGCCCTACCACTCCACAAAGAGACGCTCCCTTAAAGAAGACCCGCCTGTCAAGGACTTTATCGGACACTCCTTGTACTGAGTCGCAGCCTCCCCAGAAGGCGTCCCTCAGCCCTCGTTCATCAGACTCGGATGTGTTCAGCCCGGCGCCGTCCCACAGCGCTGCCAATTCCCTCAACCCATCTCCACAGTCGCTCAATCCTTCTCTCTCAAATGGAGAGCCCTCTGTTGAAGGTGAGACAGAAGAGGGCCGCTCCCCCAACAGCACAGGTGGTCGCAGCCAGGTGCGCAGTGAAGGAGACGGCTCTGTGTTTGAAGAAGACTCCCATCTAAATGGAGGAGAAGGGGAGGGAGCTTGTGGGGGTGTGTTTGACTTTCAAGCGGTTGAGTCTGGAAGTGAGCAGCCGGACGACGATACGGTGGTAGAGGAAGACAGCAGAGTCTCCCATGGGAGTGTTTCAGGCCACAAGGCGGGGAAGAGCGATCCTCCTCTTCTTCTTCCTCCTCCTCCTCCTCCTTGTCTCTCTGAGTCCTCAGAGGAGAAGGCGCTGATCCCCATGACGTTGTACATGCACAGAGTGAAGGGCTTGGTGCTGGCTCTGCTGGTGGAGCCTCACTTCATGAGTGACGCCACTTCTATGGAGGAAGTGGTGAGGGCTGTGTTTAGTTTTTTTTTTCCTCTGCAAACTGCAGTTCAATTTAAATTCAAGCAAAAGAGTGTGTTGTTTTTGCCTTTGTCATGCTGATACGTGGCATTGTTGCTCTGTCTCCAGTATCACAGCAGCCTGGCTTCACTCAATGGACTGGAGGCCCATCTGAGGACCATCTCTCAGGCTGCCCCGGGAGGTCCAGGGCCCTACACCTTTGCCCATTTTGACTGCATTCAAAGCACGCTCACAAGTAATAACTCCCCCTAAAATGTCTAATAAGCTATCTCCCTGCGTTACATATCCAGCACTCCCTACGCTTGCCTTCTCAGCTTTTTTTTTTTCATATCTGATATTCCCAAACATTCTGTCTCTTCCAGTTTTCCAACTTTCACTTTTCTGCTGAAGTGAGTATAAGCCCCTGCATCTCTACCCAGGGGAATGGGGCTGGGAGGGGTGGGGGTTGGTAGATTGTCTTTGCATGAGCTAACTGCTAATTTCAAGGACTGTGATCAGCATTTCTTTGAGCTGCAGGCATATGCCTGTCCAGGTTAATGTGCCTCTGTTATTGTGTGTCTCTGCAGCCAACCTGTCTGGCCGGTCAGGGGGAGACTCGGATCAACCCTTTGTCAGAGCCACATCACTTCTTCACTCGCATTTCTGTAACACTGAGACTCTGCAGGAGGCTATTATCAGGTCAGCATGGCAATGATGCAGTAGCTGCTGGGGTGAGGGAGTGGAGGGGGCAGGGAGATTTCTTCTTCTTCTAGTCAAGTAAAGGTTAGAAGGGAGGGGGGTGTATTTGACAGTTTATCACGTCCATCCCTCTAAACCTAAATCTTCCCTTAACTAGTGCGGATGTCGCTCAGACAGCTGATATTTACTGGCAAAGAAACCACACTGTTTGCCTTCTTTAGAGTGTTTGTTTGTCGTGCTTTGTTGAGTGCCGACCCTCCGTGGGCTTTGAAATTTAAATCTGCGTGACATTATGTCGGCAGGAGTGCCAGCACAGCTGTGTATGGAACCCGCAGTGTGGCCCAGGAGACTTACTTCCAGCAGAACGGAGGCTCCCTGAGGAACTCGGGCATCCCGAACCAACAGGACAGCGCTTTCTCGCTGCCCAGCAAAGCCCGGCACAGACTGCTGAAACACGGGGTTAACCTGCTCTGACAGGGCAGCGTTCAGGAGGAACTGCATTTCACTAGGAGAAGAACTGCCCTGTAAGTAACATTAAAACATAAATTAATAAAAAAAAAACGCTCTGCTGCAGGAAATTTTACAACAGGATTACATCTTCTTTGCTGCCCTCCAGCTGTGGTTTACTTGTTCTCATGATATGCTGTGCATTACTGTACACTGTGACACTGTAAAACCACTCATATTCCCAGCAGAACTTTTTTTTTATTTATTTATATTGTAACTATAAATTTGCTATGACAGAGGATGCCTGTTAAAGGTTAGGTAAAGTAGGTTATGTTTACCTCCATGCTTGTATGAGTTTAACTGTATTTGTTACGTTTAAAGAAAAGAAATAAAGCTCAGCCTGAGTAACTGTCTGCAGAAGATGTTCCTGTTGTTGCACTCATGCATTTAGACTGAAGCCAGAGTCGTTATCCTCTCCCACATTTGAGAAGAGAAACATTCTTGTTCGCTGCTCCTGTATTGGCTTATTTCTCCTATTTCTCTATAAACATTTTATAATCATTTCTATTTCAGCAATCAAAAAGTGTTATTTAAATATTTGGGACTACAATTTGTCTTTACCGCTGCCATTTACACAAAATGTGTGTATTCGAAGGTTTTCTGAGATTTTTGCTGTGATGAACTTCTGTTTGTTTTAAAATAAAATTAATATGTGATCCGCTCTGAGTTGGCCTCTTATGAGCTATTTTTCTCATGACTTGTTGAAAACAGCTGGGCTTTGCCTGACCTTATAACTTCATGCTTAATGCCTCCGTTCAAACGACCCTGAGCAGGTGTGTGCAAAGAAGTCTGAAATGCCTGTAAAATGTTCATACTCATGCTCTCTCAGAATATCCTCCCCTTTACGTGTTCTGAGTAAGACCATCCAGCTATGGAGTAATTAGGGCAATTAGCTAAGTAGCTGAATGTGAATGGGCTTGCTCGGCGCTCTGGGGGCGCCTCATTATGCAGGCGCATTGAATAAAAGGCAGCGGGGGTCAAATGGGTGGGCAAGGCACGGACAAAAAGAAGGGCAGGACCATGAAGAAGGCCAGAATTCAAATTCTAAGTGGTGTGTTGTCCCCCCTTTGTCAGTGGGGTATAATAGTGAGGGCTCCAAACTGGCCGCAGGGCTTTGCAGAGCTGGCATCAGAGAAGGAAGTGGCCGCTCCTCGTCGCTGGAAAAACACTGGCCAGGATTCGAGATTTCACCATGGCCTCTTCAAACTGCACGCGGATTACTTCACTTTTCATTCTAATGATGCTGAACTGCTGTGGAGTGTTTGGGCGCTCGGTGGGCACGTCGGAGCTTGCGCCACACGAAGCGACTTTACGCACGGGCCGGTGGCGGCGGGGCACCGCGGACCGGTGCGCGGAACTGGAAGCACCTTGGCTGGAGAACACGCAAGAAGCTCGCGTGGATAGCGGGACGCGTTTGGAGATCCGCATGTGGCACATTTCCGCGAGAGCTTCACATGGGTTGGTTTTTCCAGGAAAACCTCTGTTCAACTTCGTCCGGCGCGTCTACCGCTGCTGTCAAGAAGGAGTAAACTGCAGGAGGCTGAAAGGGATTCAAGGTCGCATGAGAGGAGGTAAGAAAAAAGGAGAGAGAATACTCTCAGCCAAAAGAAAGCGTCAAGTTAACTTCATAGTCGTGCTGTGGAGGTCAGATGTGTTGAGCTGGGTTGATGATGGTGGGAGGGAATATTTCTAAAAATAAAAAACAACAACCTCCAAACAGAAAACCCAACAAAAGTCGACGATCATCCAGAGTTCAGTTCAATACATAAAACTAGCTGTGTGGTAACCACGGGAACGGGCTCTTCACACCTGTAAGCAGCAGCTATAGGGACGGCCTCCATACAGCTTCTTCACATAGTTCTTGTTTACCTGCTATCATAAGAATCTTAATATTTCCAGAGTTTAAAAAAAAAGAAAAAAGTTGTGCTGCATATTAATCAGGGGAGAAGACAAACTCCGTTCAGTAAACCATTCTGAATGAGTCTAATGAGCGATGAACTAAGTGAATAAATTACAGGGATGAATTGGTAACTAATTTAGCAGAAAATTAAGCAAAAGAAACATGAATAACAAGAAGCAGCCACACACAGAGTACACATTCTGGCTTTTCCTCTAAAATATCATTTTTCAGCAAAGGTGAAGTGAAGACAGAAAGGCAGTTTGGGGGTGGGATAATGACTTGAATAATGCAGCTGTAGGGAGGACTGTTATCTGCACACAAATGAGTCTTAGCTGGCTTAATGTTCCCTTCAAGAATTGTTGAGACATCCTGCTGGCTCATTAACAAGGCATTAGTAGTGAAAACATCACCTCTGAGGTGGAGCCTGACATGAGCGAATGTGCTTCTCTGTGACATGAAATGCTGTACTGCGACTCTGACAGACTCTTAACCGCCTCTTCTCCGCCTCACCAGATACGGGCGTGGAGTTTGTCCTCACCGGGGAGATCTTATCATTAACGGTTACAAGAGCCGAGCTTCACCTTCAACTTTCCAACCCACAACATCTGGACATCCGCCCTGTGCTTCCGTCCATGGCGAAGCACAAGCTTCCTACAAGGTACAGGCTCAAAACTCAAGAAATGTATTTTTACTGTTTTTCCACACAGTCTTATTCGAGACACAGTAATATTAATTGACTGATGGGCTCTGGGAGCAGCTGGCCTGATTGTGACGCTGTCTCTTTGCCACCTTTAGGTACACTCTGGGGTCACGGGGTGACACCGTGGAATTGACAGTGGACCTACTGTTCCTTTTCCACAGCGCACAGGAAGTAATGAGTGGTCAAAGGCGAGGCCCCAGCTTGACAAACATCTGGCGGGTGGTGTTTTTGTCTAGTGGAGAACCGCCGGGTGAAAACCCCTTTGTAAAGGCTCCGCGGGATAATGTGTTGGGGAGTGGGCTCGCCAACACCCTGCCTCCTCTGGAACTGGGCTTGTTCCTGGGTTGCAGTCAGGGTGGAACTGAGGTGTCATGTAGAGCTGGTGGTGTTGACTTCATGCACACACCTTTCATGGCTCTTTATTTTGGATGAGGTTTACATTCGGACCTGATTGTTTGCTTGGCAGCGTTTCATCAATCTATTGGCATTACCAGCAGACGACAAACAAAACTGAAAAGGATGCACTTCAATGTTATTAATTTATAGGCTAAATCTTTTGCAAACTATATTTCTATATATATATATATATGTGTGTAAATTGTAAATATGACATACTGTAAGTTTATTGTGTAATTTTGTGGTTATGAAACTCGGTCCAGGGGTGCGGCCTCCTCGGTTTGCTTTGTTCAGCTGCTGGCCTCCTTTAGCTACACATTAATCTGCCTTGTGCTTCTATTTAAAGACGTTTTCACAGTTGGTGGGAAAAAGAAGAAAAAAAACAACACCTGGGCAAACAAAGGGTTTGCACATGTGCTGCAACCATGCTGAACTGAGCTGTGATTATTCTGTTCATTAGTGAGGAAGTACGGTTAGACCCTCGGACCCTGTAACACTTTTCTATCATACTTCTTTTCTTTAACTTTGTACATTTCTGTTTCTGTGCTTTGCTTATGTGGTTGGACTGACCATAAAATAACTTATTGTCTACACAATAAATTGGCTATTAATTAAAATTCTTTAGACGGCTGTGTTGATTTTGTTCATCTGTGTTATCGTCCCTAAATTTATGGCACCAAGGAACATAATGTATAAGATGCCACAATGCTGCTGTCATTCAATAAGTGTTTAATAATGAAAATATATATAGTTACAAAGGACAAACAGAAACGATAAGAGATGACAGCCCCAGCTAGGAAAACACCGGCGGTCCTGAGGTGGTGCTTTGCCTGGCTTGGAAGCGATAATTTTTTTGTTTCTGATCCAAAATTATTATTTTTTTCAGAATGATTCTTTACCATTGTGAGATACATTTTGAATCGTGTCGTCAAATCTTTAATAGTAAATTTCCCCCAAAAAATGCCTTCAACCCCGTGGGGAATGGGATTTTGGGCCCCACGAGTATAGTAAACTTTCAATTTTTGGTCCCCACGAAGATGTTAATACCTGTCCCCACCCACCCACACCCCCACACACACACACACACCTTCTGACTCAGTTTGCCAGTGGGGGGTGAGGCACTCAAAGCTATTTGAAAGCAGCTACCCTTAATCTCAATAACAATAATCTAGCCAAAGCCTTCAGGCAGTGAGTAGCCCTCATCATCTGAGAGACAATTATCCATTTGTGAAGTAATTACAAAAAATGAATAATGTATGTTATTGTGTTATTTATGCAAAATGTCACATGATACGGGCACTCTTAAGGTTAAGAGGTTTAAGGTGGAGCCTGGCTTGTCCTGGATTTTTAGTCAATGCTGATATTTGGGTGGTAATAAATGATGACAATGGTTCGTATTCTTTTTATGTGCACTACTAGTTATAAAGTAAGTAATAAGAATTGTGTGATGAGCTGATCCTTTTACTGCAGTTGTTAAAAAACTTAAAAAAAAAAATATTGGCACACATATCAGACAACATATACCCTGATAGAGACAAATGTGTGATATCTCAATAATAATTACGAAGCCAAGCCAATATATTGGAAGCTATTCATGCATCAACAAAAAGTATACAGTACTGATCAGAGGTCTTGAGCCATCCCTCATTTCTTTGTGTTGTTAAGAAAATAGGAAATGGATGCTGTGAATGATTGAACCATGCAGACAAACATGGAAACACAGTGTTTAAGGCAAAAATAGAGATTAGACAGAGTCAGTATTTGGTATGACCACTTTTATTCTTAAACATTTACAGTGTGCTTGGTGTCGTTGCATCTGATTGGAAAGGAAACCGCTTCCAACTTGGATCTAAATCTTTTATGAACATTTTTTCTGTTCATAATTTCACCAGTTTTGGAAATATTGCCAACACTGTGTCTTACAGATGGCTGTACTCACTGTTATACATCTGTACATATTGTATTAATCGCACCATAAGATTTGTTGCCACTGATGTTCAGTCCAGTTCTTGTGTTGTTTAGCATAGATTAGTCTTTTCTCCCAGTTTCCTTTCATTAAGCATGACTTCTTTCCACTCTGACCACTTCTGTCCAGATGCATCTCTCAGTATCAGATCTCTGCTGGGTTTTTCGGTAAAGACCTCATTGGATTATATAAATTACTTTCAAACGGTTCATTTGGAGTAGATATATTTCTTTAGGCCTTCGCTATGCAGAGATATACCAAGCTTTTGACTAACAGCTCTGTGGGAGAATCCTTGTTGGTGTAAAAACACTATTTTATGTGTCAAACTGTTATCTTTGCCATTTTTCATAGATTTGACTGAAGAAACAGGAACAGCTGTGATTTTGCAACAGGCTACTAGCAGTAAAATGATTAAATACTATTTTTTGTTTTGCCAAGTTGTCTGTTATGTGTAGATAGTAATGGTTTATCCCTTGAGGTATAGATCTTTTATGCTCATGTGATTGGTAACATCATAGCAGAATAAGTTGCTCTGAAAGTGGAGAGGAACAAGGACTGCAGTGAAAATTAGTCCAAAGGCCTGGCGAACCTTTGCTCAAGACCACTTAAATACAACTCTGTCTCCTTGGAAGTCCAGCATACTTTACACTTTTTAATACATTGCTTTTTAATTTTAATTACTTGGCTTAAAAATGAATTCAATTAACCAGAGCACTATTTCCAAATATCAAATGACCTTGAATAATTGTAGGTGGTAACTCCTGGGTGGTGGAGTTGGAAGAACAGCAGCAACACATTCTGATAAAATAGCACATTTATTAAAAAGACAGCATTTATCAGCAGTTCCCATATATGCCATATCTGAGGCAGAAGATCAGGGGTCTCGCATACAGTTTCTCAGTTCACCTGCTGTTGCTTACATCCCTCAGAAGAGCAATTATTTACCAAACACGTGCGTATTGGGTACAACTTGTACACTCCATGTCTCACTCATACACATTCACGGCAGCAGACACGGCTGTTCAAATTTAATGGGCTGCTGCCTGGACAATGGGCAAGTTGGCTGATGTTCTGCTGTTCAAATTTGTTTCTGTTTAAATTGATCTCACGTTTCAAAA
>VURO01037450.1:0-12262 GCA_015108175.1 Pelvicachromis taeniatus
GCGGCTGCAGTGATGCGGACGCTGCATCGGTCTGTTGTGGTGAAGAGAGAGCTGAGTGTAAAAGCCAAGCTCTCAATTTACCGGTCGATCTACATCCCTACCCTCACCTATGGTCACGAGCTGTGGGTAGTGACCGAAAGAACGAGATCGCGGATACAAGTGGCAGAAATGGGCTTCCTCCGAAGGGTGGCTGGACTCTCCCTTAGAGAGAGGGTGAGAAGTTCGGCCATCCGGGAGGAGCTCAGAGTAGAGCCGCTGCTCCTCCACATCGAAAGGAGCCAGTTAAGGTGGTTCGGGCATCTGATAAGGATGCCTCCTGGACGCCTCCTGGGTGAGGTGTTCCGGGCATGTCCCACCAGGAGGAGGCCCCGGGGCAGACCCAGGACACGCTGGAGAGATTATATCTCTGGGCTGGCCTGGGAACGCCTTGGTGTTCCCCCGGATGAGCTGGAGGAGGTGGCTGGGGAGAGGGAGGTCTGGGCTTCTCTACTTGGGCTGCTGCCCCCGCGACCCGGCCCCGGATAAGTGGAGGAAGATGGATGGATGGATGGGTGGATGGATGGGTGGGTGGGTGGGTTTTGGACTGAATTACATGGATGCTGCTTGTTCTCCCAGCAGCTGGGAACTGGTTTGGTTTTCATTGGCTACTTATTGGAGGATCTCGTAGCTTTAAAATGTACAGACTATCAAAGTTTGATTAGCAACTTGTTACTGACTTGAAATCATGTACTTTTCTAATCTTCACAGACGGTGCTGAAGCAGAAGCTCCTCCACCCAGTTCTGCAGGCCATTTTCCCCGTACTGACGGCGGCTCCACCTCCGGGTGAGCAGGACCCAGAAGATGAAGAGGACGACAGCGGAGATGGAACGGATAATGAAAATCCCAAACAGTGTGCTGCTCAGGTGTTTACCTATGTTGATATAAAGAAAGTCACTTTGCAGAGACTTTTTTCCATTTTTAAATAAGATCTGACTTTTGTCTGTTTTCAGATTATTGACACTATGGCGCTTCATATGCCTCCAGAGAAACTGTTCCAACAACTGGTAGGTCATATCGATTAGAAAGAACTGTGATCCCCGGCTCTCGTGTCCGCGTTCTGATAGTGTTACATTGTTCTGTTGTTTGTAATAGATGCCCCTTACTCAGACCTGCCTTGCCAGTGAAAATCCATATCAGAGGAAGGGAGGACTCATGTGTCTTGCTGTGCTGGCTGAAGGGTGTGCAGACCACATACGGACTAAGTACGACCCCTTGACATGAAATAAGTGTATATAAATATATATATATATAGATATGCTGTTTATATGTGTTTACATTTAGTGACGCAGTTTGATTTTGACTATGTGTAAAAGTTCTTCCTGTATCTGTGTGGTAGGATGTTGAAATCAGTGCTGCAAAGAGTGTGTCAGAGTCTTTCAGACAGCAGTGAGGTGGTGCGCAGTGCAGGCCTCGTTGCCCTTGGACAGTTCTCTGAGCATCTGCAGGTGAGTCGGGTCGCACCGCAGTGGTTTTCAAGCCTTTAACGCTTCTTTGGGATTTATAGCTGGAGTGAAGTGCTTGTCATTTTTCCTCTATGTATGACACAGTATTTACAACAGGAACTGTGTGAAGGAGTGGACGGGAGCTGTTATAAGATGTTGCAGATTTACTAAGTGCCATTTATCTTAAACCTGATTTATATGGATGTCTGTAGTTTTTTCCACAATTAAACAAAGAGCTATTCTCAGTTTCTTTTGTTTCCTCTTATTTTTCCTTTGCTTCCCAGCCTGAAGTGAGTAAATACTGTTCAGAATTGATGCCTTTGTTGCTGGGATACTTTTCATCGTTGAACCAGACTAAGATCGGCCACGTCACAAAAGCCTTTTACGCCCTAGAGAACTTCATGGAGAACCTAGGTAAGCTGGAAGAGATGTCCCCAGAGACAAACAACTTCCCTGCAAGAGGAGAAATTACCCAAATTTTCTCCAAACCAAAAACTCTGTTGTTAAACCGAACAACAAGTCAGCTTCTTTTCATCGTGTCCTTACTTTGCTTTTACAAACAGGAGCTGATATTGAGCCCTACTTGCCCACTTTGATGGAGACGATGCTCTCTGCTCTGAACAACACTGATAACCTCAAGATAAAAGAACTGGCGGTCTCTGCTATCGGCGCCATAGGTAACATGCTGTCGGGGTTTCATACATTAACCAAAAAACGAGCTGTAGTTTTCTGACCGACTATAAACATCCTTATTATGAATAGACAAGCTATAAAATCTTATGCTTAAATGATAACTAACCTAATCGCTCAACTACTTCAAATGACTTTAACAGCAAACGCTGCCAAGGAGCTGCTGGTTCCCTACTTCAGCCCAGTCATTGAAAGTTTGAAGGGCTTCCTGACCACCACCACAGAGGAAATGAGGTCTCTCCAAACTCAGTCTTTGGGTTGGTAAACTTCAAAATTGTCTGTAAAGTAAAGAGTTGAGACCAGGAAGCGTTTGTCCACGCGGCCCCTGGCGGCTCCTGTCTCACTGTCTCATTGCTGCTGTCAGATACGCTCTCTGTTCTGGCCCGCACCATTGGCAACGATGTCTTCAGTCCTCTTGCTGCTGAGTGTGTTCAGCTGGGCCTCAACCTCACCGACACCATTGACGACCCTGACCTGAGACGCTGCACGTATGTCGCAATCCATTATCGAACAAAGCAAACGTGATTCAAAACACATTTTTAACAAGTCCTCATTTCATGGGGGGTGTTATTCCCCTGCTGAACGACCCCCCCCCCGCTGTTACTTGTCCTTCACCTGTCTGTCCCCTCCCTCTTTCAGGTACAGCCTCTATTCTGCTGTATCCGTGGTCAGCCCTGACTGCCTGACTCCTCACCTCGCTGCCATAACAACTGTCATGCTGTACGCCCTGAAGTCCAGTGAAGGCGTCACGGTACAAATGACTGTTGTAGCACTTGTGTTTTGAAATGCTCCCAATTAAAACGAGTGTTTCAGTTTCCCACCTCCAATTCGGTCGTTTTCAGGCACACGTCGAGGAGGACAAGACGTTTGTTCTGCTGGACGACGACGACGACGACGACGAGGAGGAAAAGGATACAGAGGATTTTTTGGAAGATGACAAAGAGACAGATATCCATGATGTGGCCGGGTGAGACACACACACACACACAGTTCATGTTACCTTCACATACTCGCACTGAAACCCAAATGTATCCATCTCGTAGGTTCAGTGTGGAGAACGCCTATATTGATGAAAAGGAGGACGCCTGCGAGGCACTAGGAGAGATTGCCTTCAGTGCTGGGTGAATATGTGTGACCTCTTTTGAACCTTTACTGGGAGTTTTACATAGATTACCATATATACATGGATAAATTAGTGAGAAGAAGAAATTAGGACGTGTTCTAAAACTCGTGTCCCATGTGAGACATTTTCGATGTGAACACGTGTTGCTGTGGTTTCCCCCGACAGCGTTGCCTTCCAGCCCTTCCTCGAGTCCAGCTTCCAGCAGGTTTATGAGATGAGAGATGTAAGTGGCTCCTCTGAGTTTCATGTGCTGTGAAGGGCTGTAATTGTGTATCTAGTTATAAATGACTGCCTGTTTAAAAGCTATTTTACAGATAGAAATCATTTTTACAATTTTTCTTAATTTTAAGATTTGATTTTAAGATTTGAAGACGATGATGAGCTTTAACAAATGTGAGGCAGCTGAAACGAGCTTCCTTGAGTATATAGACTAGTGCTAAATCTAAACACGTGACTAAGCTGTGACCTTTCTTAACATTTATACGATGGCAGGGTGTTGTTCCTGTATCATTTTATTAATACCTTACTTTTTTCAGAGGATATGGAGGTAATGCTCTGAGAAGATATCTTAGTTGTTCTTTTGTGATATGGAAGTGACGTCGGTGGTTCACTGGTCTTTTCATAACAAGACCTTTGTAGCCTAAACCCCCACTAGAGGCCTTTTTTGGGGGGTCTCTAACCTCAGATGACCAAGGCAATGATGGGTAGCAGGAATAATTTGCACTGGCATTACAGTATCCATCAAACCTGGTTCTGCCACAATGTTGTGTCTGTATGCCTGACAGCCCCACCCAGTAAGCTGTAGTCTGATGCTTTGTTTTTTTGGGGGGGGGTATTCTCTCCTGCTTTCTTCCCCAGTTTCCCCATGAGGATGTTCGCAGGGCAGCGTTTGGAGCCATGGGCCAGTTTTGTCGAGCTCAGCACAAAGTGTGGATGGAGAATCCCACTGAGGCCAACCACCAGGGTAACACACACACACACACCAGCAGTGTTGTTGTCTGCTGCAGATACAGTAACAAAACAAGACGGATCAACCACGTTTCTCAACACAAAGTCACATATAGATTTAATCTAGTGGAACATTATCTTCACTTTCAACTCATAAATGTTCCTTTTTGTGTAAAACAGGAATCAGAGCTTTATTGTCATTGCATCTCATGTTAACATGATGATGATGATGTGCACGCGGCGAAAAGAAACAGAATAACGAAGAACACTTTTTGGTTTTTTTACAAAGTAATAAATAAATTGTTGGGGTTTTTTTTTTTTTTTTTTTTTTTTCCAACGGAGCAACAAGTAATAAAATAATACGATAAATTCTAATAAAATTTTCATACATTTGAACTTCTTCGGTGTTTCTGCACATCGTCTGTCCCACTCAGCACTGTTGAAGTTGATGGATATAGTGCTTCCCTGCTTTGTGGAAACGGTGCGAACAGAGCCCGAGCGTCATGTTGTGATGGGTGTCCTGGAAAGCATGAACAGTGTCATCAAGTCCTGCAAAGAGGAGGTGTTCAAAAACCCTTCACGGCTGAAGGAGATCAGCCATGCCATCGGCAACGTGCTCAAGAAGAAGGTGAGGCTGATGGATGGGTTCAACTTCACTTCTTCGTTGTGCTTTAAGGCCTCTTCCACATTTCCCCTTTGTTTTCTCTGTGTGCTCAGACCCCGTGTCAGGACGGTGGTGGTGATGAAGTAGATGATGAAGACCAACAGGTGCTGTAAATCAGACGGCGAACTGAATCGACACAATGTTGAGTTATTGCTGTGAGGTGGAGAAACTCTGTCCTGATGAAGAGCTTTAGTGTTTTCTGTGGCCTGTTTTTAAATACAGTCAAAAACAACAACAACAGTTTGTGAAGTGTAAACTTTTCTTTTTCCGCCCCATGTTTACTTTCTGTACTGATTATTGCTGATGATGTTCTGTTTCAGGCAGAGTATGATGCCATGCTCCAGGAGTATGCAGGGGAGGGGATCCCCTTGGTGGCCGCCTCAGTTCCTGCAGACGCCTTTTTCCCGTTCCTCAGTGACCTGTTGCCTTTCATCATGAACAAAGCCGTGAGTCCGAATGCACTGATGCATTTATGGGTTTGACAGGAGCACTTTATACTCCAGCATCTTTTCACATAGCACTTTATTACAAAGCAAGTAGCACCATGTGTTATCCTCTGCCATCTGTAGACGTCACAGATCCTTATAACTTATAAATAAATAATCATGTCCGACCCGCCTATTCCACAAAAGATCAAGAGAGAAAGAAATCATTTCCACAGTGTAAACATCACTTACTATATCTATCAGTCTTGAATTGATTGATGTTGGTAAGTATGTTTAATCTGGTCCATGTGATCCACATCCTACTCTAACGTGTTTTCACTCTTCAGCACTCGATGAAGCAGATCTGAGGTTCATTTCCACTGAGACTTAGTGGTTAAATGCAAAATGAGCCGCTGGTTCCTGGAAAATGTGATTTGTTTAATGAAGCTATTTTTATGTCCTCTGGTGAGAGTCGCCCTAATACATCATATTTGTTGATTGAATTTGATAGAAATCCTCGTGCACTGTGGCAGACCGGTCCTTCTCGGTGGGCACCATTGCAGAAATCCTCCATGCTCTCATGAGCGTGTCCGGGGGGCGGGGAGTGGCAGGCCGCCTGTCCAATCGCTTGCTCCCTGTGCTGGTAGCTGGAGCGAAGGACGGCGACCCCGAGGTTCGGAACAACAGCGTGTTTGGACTGGGGTGCCTGGCTCAGGCAGCTGGACCCATCGTTGTATCGTATCCTCCTTAACTGTTTGGGATCATTGATGTGGAGGGCAGCACACGCTTTATTTCCTTTTTCAGACTAAAATCGACGAACCCCAGTCCTTAACGAAGTCCGTCTCAGAGACTATCCCATGATGCTCTCTGTGTTCTCCAACCTGCTGTCCAAGGAATCTGACCTCAGGGTGATCGATAACCTGTGTGCTGCCCTCTGCAGGATGATCATGAGCAACGTGGACGCTGTCCCTCTGGAACAGGTTTGTTGTGTCATAGTTCGTGTCTCAGCTGATGGTTCTCGCCTTCAGCTAAGCAGAACTACATACTTTACATGCAGGAAGCTGACTGCAGCACGAATGTTTGAATCTTTACAACCACATGGGTCTGTGCTCGCCGACAGGTGTTGCCAGCGTTGGTGGCTCGTCTCCCGCTCAAAGAGGACCAAGAAGAGAACAATACAGTGTTCAGCTGCCTGGCTATGCTCCACACACACAGCCCTGCTCTGGTACAGTCATTTCCAATATGGAGCACGAGTTTATGTCACTGCGGTCCGCGCTCAGTGTTAGTTGTAAGACTGATCAGAACCTGGATGTCACGCCGGAAAGTGTGTTTGTGTTGAAAGAAGCCTTTGTTGGACATTGATGATTGAAGGTGTTCACATGTTTAAAAAGAAAAACTTCTGACCAATCATTTCTGTTATTAAATGTTAAATCATTTATTCTTACAATCCAACACATGCAGAAACTTTCTCATGCAAATCTTGAACTTGTTCAGACACATTTTGTCTCGTTTTTAAAAATATTCCTTTTTTTTTCTTTCTTAAATGTATTAATCTCTTTTTTTCTTTTTAATCTCTTTCAGGTCGTGAATTTAATGAAACCCATAGTTGCTGCTTCCAGTCACGTCGTAAACAACAAGGATGTTGATAAAGGTGAAGGTTTCTATGGCAACATGCCGAATAGTGTTTCAGATTGCACGTGAACTCTCTTGTGAGCTTCACCTGTGATGTCTCTCTGATCGTCCTCTGGCCCTGCACAGCACTCGCGGCAGTATTCGGTTCTGTTGTCGTGATCTGTCTCCAGGGTTGACCTCTGACCCTCCGTTTGTCTCTCCTCCACAGAAAGCCAGAACATTTCAGTAGCACTCATGAAAACGTTTGCCCAGAACCACAGTGCTGAGTTCCAAGCAGCTATGACCTCACTTCCTGCAGAGCAGCGGGACAGTCTCAGCGCGGCCATGACTGCATCATAGCCCACACACACACTCACACGTCCTTCCACTCTTCAACCAGTGTGATGAATAAATTTACGCTGTAGGTGGAAAATTGGACAGTTGTGTACGATGTGTTTCCTGACTAAGTGCAGCACTTCAGCCGTTCTATGAAAGTTATTCTTTTAATGTATTTGCTAACACGCATGCTGTGTTTACGTTTTCTTATGTTGGGAGTTCGGTTCACCATCCTGTGTTTTTGATTTCCTGCTTCATAAAAAAATAAAACATTTAAAAAAAATGTGATTTCCTGGGTGGTTAGCACTGTTGCCTCACAGCAAGAAGGTCCTGAGTGCTGCTCCACCTTCAGCTCTCTCTGTGTGGAGGCTGCATGTTCTCCCCGGGTTCTCCGGCTTCCTCCCACAGTCCAAAGACATGCAGTCAGTGGGGATAGGTTAACTGGAAACTCTAAATTGCCCATAGGTGTGAATGTGGGTGACTGTGTGTGTGTGAATGGTTGTCTGTCCGTGTTTGTTAGCCCTGCCACAGCCTGGCGACCTGTCCAGGGTGTACCCCGCCTCTCGCCCCATGACAGCTGGGATAGGCTCCAGCGACCCCGCCACCCTGAAAAGGTGGAAGTGAATGTATTTCCTGCTTCACTATAAATCACTGCTGCTGTTCTTTTTGCTTTGTTGTCAAGAGTGTGAAGTAATGCATCTAATCTGATGGTTTTTCATTCCCGTTGGCCTTTTGTGAGTCAGCAGGCTTTAACGTGGAGAAACGTGTTCTTGCCTTATTCAGAGATTTCTCGCTGTGTGTACAGGCTGAGTGGTTAGTCGTGAAAATACTTTACCTTTAGTACTCTGCTCAGAAATACAACCTGCGACCTCACACAGCCCAAAAAGCTATCCTAAAACACAGATTACGGAGGACAAATGCTTCCAGAGTGTAATTCTAACAAGTTATGCAGCGCAGCAGTATGACGTGACGACACTTTGACGTCACTAAATAGAAGCAGTCTTGTCATAATAAGCTTTGCGTTGGACAGTTGGAGCGTTCATGTTAAAGTTGCTGACAAAAACAAATAGTAATCAGAAGTGGAGTTTGCTGAGCTTCAGTTGAGCTCATTGTGCTGCGCCTGCGTGAAGCCCGGCAGCCTGTTTCCCGTGTCCAGCGCCACAGTCATCTCCACGGGTGTCAGGCCGTTGTCCCCTGATACAAACACACAGAACAAGCTTTGTGAGCCCATGTGGCATTTTAACTGGACAAGTCATGTCTGAGATACAAATTCCTCATCTCGTCAGACTTTCTGAGGGCTTTGCTCCACAGGAGCGTTTGATTCGGAGTAAATGAATAATCGTCGGTTTGAAAAGTGGGCCAGATTCCAGCGCTGTGGAGCGAGGCTTAATTTGGACGCTGACGTAATGTTTGGTCCGATTTTTATGTCATTGCCTCAGGCTGTGGCACACCGCTGTGATCCACATGAGTCTGACCCGTTATCTGAGAGGTCGCTGCGGGGGGGGCATGGCAATGCAGATATGAGCCAACAGTGACAGCAAAGACAAATCAGCTGACTTTAACGGCAGCAGAAGCGACATTAAAAGCCTCACAGATGATCAAAAGTCTGCTTCCAGACCTGCGCACGCCTGTTTCCAGGGCAGGATATCCATTCCAGTGCGGCAGAAGGAGCGGTCAGTGTGGGCCTCAGTGCTGTACAGGACCTCCTGGAGCTGTTTGTCTCCAGGCTTCTGGGCTTTCACTCGTACCTGAAGGACAAAAGTGAAAAATCACGTTGCTGCCACTTTGACCTGATTTCCACAGACTAACTGGATCTCACCTCTAGGATGGTGGTCTCTTTCTCCTTCAGCTTCCCTGCTTTGTTCTTTACCTGCGTCTTCTTGGTGTCAACCCAAACCACCCTCTCCTTCACCTCTGACCTGAATATACACACACATTAAGAAATAATCCTTAGAATTAAAAAAAAACCTTCTTCACACAGCGCGAGACTCACTCTTGGATGCCTAGATCAGCCAGTGTGGTGTCCAGGAAAGGGAAGGGTTGGTTTGCCGGGTCGGGCTGGACCTCGATGGGCAGTGTCACCGACATGGGGATATCCCGCTCCACTTTGACGCGCAGCATGTTGTTGTGGGACCCCGGGAGCTTCCTGTCCGCCTCTCCGTCAGCCTGCTCCAGAGAGCGTTTAGTGTCGTCTGCTGCCAGCTTGACTTGCTGATCTGTATCTCAGGAGGCAGTGGGGTTTTTACCCTCTCCCCCTTTGATCCTGTGCGTTATCTCTTAAGATCTGCACCTTTTGTCTCTAGCACGTCTTTATTGTTGGAGATATTGCTTGCTGAGCTCTTCTGCGGGGTGCTGATGATTCAGTGCTCTGCCTCTTCTGATGGTGAACGCCTCTGGAAAGCCTGAATGTGCGAGCGTGTGTGATTCAGAGTTGTGCTCTGCCCTCCGGGCTGATATATGCAGCCGGTGTGAATGTGTGTTATGTGTCAGTCCGATGTTAGGTTCATTAGACTGTCACACGGCTGATGGACGGATGGTGGTGCTTGTAGGGCCAGGGGTATGACCGGGCCAGCTTCTGCTTTTAAATCAGGTAGCAGTGACGTCACCTATGTGCAGCGCGTTAAATGTGTAATCTTTTGAACTGATTGGTGATTTCAGGCTAAATTAGTGAACTCGGTGACAAGAAAGGACGCGAAAAAGCTACGAGGTCACTTCAGGGTCGATGTCAACAACACATTCGTGACTGCCTAATGAGATAATCCATCCCGCCACCTCTCTCCTTGTCATCGTCAGTCTTCCCCGTGTGCCCTCGGTCTCATGTCTCTGACAGCTGAGGTGAACAGCGTCACGTTTCTAGCTTTAAAGAAGAAAATGCAAAGTTTCAGTCCTGCTGCTGTAGGACACAAACGCAGGATGTGTAGCATCACACCGGGCGGTGTGTGCGCTGTCCCGCACACTTACCTTCAGCTTGTCACGTTCCTTTGGCCCCACAGATTGCAGCTTTGTACATATAACCTTCCCGCCCTGCAGTTCCTTTGATGCTGCAGAAATGGCGGCTGTCTTTAGACAGAACCACATTTACTAATGATCAAAACTGCTACAAATGTTTTTGTACACGGTGGAAAGAGAGCAGCCAGCCGGCTAGTTGTGTACCAAAACATGATGCAGAACGGACACTTCATGACACAATGTCACCACCTGAATGCATATCAACATTGCCATTCCAGTGTGTTGATGTGAAGGAGGATTTCTGCCCTGACCTCAGCTCGGGCTTCTTGGCCACATCGAGGTATTTGACAAGCAAGCGCTCATATCGTTATTGAGCCATGAGGTCACAGAGGAGTTCTTCTGCCAGCGAGGCGCCATCTGGTCCCGTCACAGGCAGGAGATGGAGCCTCTGTAACACTCCACATTTCATTAATCTCTATATGCAGCATGTTTCTACAGCATATGCAGAACCTTAAAGGCAGAATGATCTGTGGGCTGCTTTTTTCTCAGTGGCTCAGCCATCAGAAGGAAGACAAGTCCAATCCTTTGAGATGCAAAGAATAACATTTTATTAAAGATTTAAAAGTTTAAATCTAACATTTAACACAGCAGATACAAACTGTATAAAAGCGGAGGTAAAAATATTAAAATATTAAAAACGCTCTAATAACAACACTCAGTCTAAACACCTGAAAATATAAGTAATAAATCCGAACCACATGAGCAGGATAACGTTTTTAAAAATACTGAATTTTCAAGTATAAAAACATGAAACACTTGTTTTTTTTTTTTTTTAAGGCTCATGTTAATTAAAACTCATATTATTATCGTCATATGTTATTGATTAAAAACCGGATTTAACAATGTGTTCAGATGATGCTGTAGGTGTGTTCAGGCAGTATCCGTGAGCTTAGCAGGGCTTATGGTGATGCTGCTGTAGGGCTCAGTCTGACGTGCGGTCACCTGTCCAGCAGACTGGAGCTCTGGGGAAAGGAAGCGTCACAGAATGGGACCATTAAACACATGAAAGAGGCCGCGCACTGTGACAGCCTTTGTTACTGTACGATGCAGGGAGGACACATCAATCCACCCCATTCTTCAAAGCCCTAAAAATCAATCAAATCCATTTCTCTCTCCCATACCCAGCAGTTTGTAGAACATGTCAGCTGCAGTGGTGCGATTGGCCTCTGGGGGCAGCAGAGAGTCAAAGGTCACTTCACCAAACCTCTGCAGGCTGAAGGTGATCCAGCTGGAAAGGAAAAGCCACATGAGCGCGTGTGATATGGATGTTTTAAAGGAGGAAAATCTAGAAAAAAAAGATTCTGAACCAAATACAGTAGAAGACTTTCTCACACACAAACACACACACGCTGCCTCTGCCCGTTTTATCGAGCATGCATCAGTGGTGACTTGTGTGGACTTGCATTTTTATTTTAATTTATTTTTGTTCCTTTAATTTTATTTATTTATCTTTCTTTTGTACTTACTTTTTATGTCATTGTCACTTTCATTGCTTTTCATTGTAACACTACAAAGTTATCTTTTAAGTGATCTTTGTTTTTTCCTAACTGTATGTTAAAAGTGTGATAAATAAAGTTTATATAAAACTTTATTGGACTTGGTGGAGCCGAATAACCCGTCATGCATTTCACGAGACCAGCCCGGTCACGTTCACCTGACCTGTGACATCATCGAGTACGCTGGCGTTCCAATTGCACAAATCGCAGGTCCGGACTCGCGTACTTAGAATTGAGAAACGGCACCTGAGATTCGGGGGCGGAGCTTTGGCGGATCAATTCTTCTGCCCCTCCATCACGGGCATGGAGCAGGAGGGGCAGACGTGCGGACGTTTCAGGGCAGCATAGATCGATACAGTGCCCGGGAGATATGCACAGAAGAGGCCAAACTGTGCCCACACTGACCTGGGAGACATGAGGAGGCACAGCCTGCAGCACACAGAGGACTGCCAGCAAGCGCCACACAAAGTTAGGAGCA
>VURO01037451.1:0-17038 GCA_015108175.1 Pelvicachromis taeniatus
TATTTTTTATTATAGGTTTTTTTTTTTTTATTTTTTTTCCCTTTGTGTGCGTGTGTGTGTGTGTGTGTGTGTGTGTGTGTGTGTGTGTGTGTGTGTGTGTGTGTGTGTGTGTGTGTGTGTGAGCTAGTTGAGCTGTTTAAGTGTGCGTGCGTGCATTACTTCGAGGTGGAGTCCCCTCACCACATCTGCAATGCAGCAGAAAACACAAAAAAAAGAGAAAGGGAGGAAGAGAGAGAGACTCACGTGCTCTGACAAAAGAGTGACGCCTTCCTCCAGTATTTTTTATTTTTTTTGTTAGCTGCTTTTTTTTAGCTTTTAAATTTGAGAGCTGGAGTATTCAATGTCACACCCTGAGAAGCATTAAACAACTTCAGACATAAAAGTTTTGCATTTTTGTTGTTGCTTTTTTGCTTTTCTTTTCTTTTTTTAAAGGCACAACCCACGATCTCTGGACACATCTGCATTGCACGCACGCACGCACACACGCACCCCTGCACCAAGCCAGCACAGATGTGGCTAAATGGGGTGACCTTTACAAGCAGATCATGGAAGGACTCCACCTCTTACAAGCTAATGCTCCACCCACGCTTTAGTGGTGACTTTACTCTGTGGTGTGTTTCTTTACCTGTTTTCTACAGTGTCATTTGTCAATCTAAGTCCTCTGGGTGACTCTTGGTGGAATTACTGTGATTTATAACAATGTGATGTGAGCTCACATGTGAACCATGTATCCACTGTAACTCCTGGTTAGTCATATTCATGCGTGTTTGCTGATTTGATGTGGTTTTGTTGCTGTTTGAATACATATCTGTGTCTTTTACTCTCATGCTGTGGAACTAAAAAGCTGGATCTATAAAGAATGAGAATTGTGGGGTTTCAAACCCTCTCCTTCCGATCCCCCAGAATCCACCTGTCTATCACATACCGACTGATCGACCAACCTCTGACCTTCACTGTCATCTGTCCTTCAACCACACACATGAACATTTTTCACATGTGTGCGTGTCTGTGCGTGATTCTCTGATCAGTCCTTCGCTCATTGTTTTTCCCTTCCTTTGGTTTTTATGGACGATCCAACTTATTGCGAGTCTTCCAGAAAAGAATTTTAAGGAAATCATCTTAACATTATTTTTCTTCTTGTCTTCCAAATGCAAAACGAGTGCTTCAGTCTTCCAGCTATCAAAGCCACAATGACACTATTTTTGTATTCGAAATGGGGCAAAAAATATATCTATATATCTCTCTATATAAATATATACACGCAAATGTGGTTGGGGTACAGTAACTCCCCCTGTTGCTGGCAAGGTGGAACAACACAACATTGAAACACCATCCAAACCCATGGATCATTTGGAGGAAGGAGCTGAAAAGGACTGCAGTAAGCCCCGGGAGTTGGAGACTCAGACTCATGGGCTGAGATGGAGGATCACAGACGGGCTTGACTACAAGCATGCATGCGCCAATCATTTACTGGACACCTCAAAGAAACAGTCCTTCCCCAATATTTACTCTTTGACACCCTTTAACCCCTTAACCCGCCCCCTCTTCAACACTTCTACTATCCCAAAATCTTCTCTCTGCATTTGCTATATGATCTGTATTTATTTCTATAATAACTTACCCAAAGTCAAAGGAGACATATTATTGGATATAATTGAATAAAACAAACTAATATATTTGTATGATTGTAACACTGGTCTCTGGAGTTTTTTTCTTTTTTAATCAGGTCTTTGGAGTCACTACATCTGCTTATTAGCTCACGTATAAGTGAGATCAAATGTGACATGATATTTTGAATCTTTAATAGAATAGAATAAACCTTTATTATCCCACGAGTGAGAAATTCTGGTGTTAGATAGCTCTTTTAGCAAGGGGAATATAAATATAGAAGGGGGGGGGGGGCATAAAAAGTGGTCTTATATACATGAGCATATGTTGATAATACACACTACAGTTATTGGGATGCTAGTTGGAGATTATAAGGCTTTTTGTCATTTTTTGACCAATAAATCATTAAGTTGCCTTGGAAGACTTTAGTGGATGTAAGCCAAATTTTAATGGCTTGTTAGTCTAGACCCCTACAAAGTTTCATCCTAATTTATTCAACACTTTTCAAGCTATGGTATTTCATGAGACACATCAAATGCTACCAAAAACACATGAGCTCCATGGCAGAGGTAACTAGAATTTCGGTCAGACTTCTTGAATGGTATTTACTACATAATAAACTGACTAACTAGAATCAGTCAGATAATCTATTAAACATGCTCCAACACAGTGAAAAGGACTACTTCGGTCACTTAAATTCATGTTATTGTTCTACATGCCTGTTAGGACACCTGTGAATCAGCACTCCTAACTCGACTCAGTCATAAAAATATTAACCTCAGTCTAAGCTGTTATGAAGGGGGAAGTTATCAACAGATGTCAATACAGCTTTTGAACAATTCTGTAAATATGTAAATAATGGTTAGTGTTGTAAAAACGAACAAAGAAATCAGTGGGGATTGATTGCATTTTGCAGCCAGCCTTATGTGTTTTGGCTTCATTTTTCTTTTTCAGATGTTGCTTCTTAGGTTCAACATGCCAACAAAACCACATAGTGTACTCTGTTTACACTGTAAAGAATTTTCAAACGCTTTTACAGTGCATGTTTCAACTCTCATTACACATTGACTTTTATTCTGAAACTCTATGACTATGCTATCTCAAAACTGAAACGATTAAAATGGCAAAAGGAAAATGATGAACTTGATGCTTTTTAATATACATACAGAGGAACAAAAAGCTGAGGAAAGCTGACACTTCTAAGGAATAAACTATAATGACTGCACCAAACATTTAGAATACACTTACACAACACAGGTTAACACAGCTCAAATGATCTCTTTTTACTTTATATTTGTAGATAAACAATCAATGTAATTTGGCTCAACTACTTCAGAATTAAATAATCATCTCTCATGAAGTCCTGACTTTGAGTTACTGCCAAAAAAAGCTTTATGCACTCTCCCCTGACCGCTGACGTGATGTGTGACTTGACACTGGGCGCTAGCTGTTAATAGTTAGCTTCTATGGTAATTAAATTGGCGGTAGGCCAAATGGCAGTGACAGTGTGTCATAAATTATGGTGGCGTGGATGGTCGACGAATGTGTGCAAGAGCAGAGTGCTGTGAAGGGATGAGTGGAGGGACATAAAGAGGGGGATGTAGATGTTTTACTGCAGGGGCAAATCAGAAAATACAGCAGTGTCTGGAGTGTTTCATCAACTTGACTTTATACTGAGAGAATAACAGCTGCTGATGTCTGGTCTGTTGGTTCTGCGTGTGTCCTATAGAACCAAAACATCCATCAGAAATGAGTGCACAAAAAGCTGAAAAACAATTTAAATAGGATAATTTAACCCCTCAGATGCACTTTGAGCAAATTAAAAATGAAGTGAACACGGCATGGGGATGTAGGCCAGATGCTGTCGCACTAAGGAAGCTAGGGAATAAGACTCAGCTGGAGGTAATGTCATATTACAAAAACAGGATTTTAGGTCAAAGGGTCATGAAGAAAAAAAAAAGAGAAAGTCATTAAATACATCAAACTAGCTCATAGTGAAAACTGTGTAAGAACAAGAAGTGGTTTTAGATTACAGTGAAATTTGAATCCCATTTTATTTGTATTAATATGGCAGCTGCCAGCGCGTTATTGCATCCAAGAGTTTTGGAGCTGAGGAGAGCACTCACTGAAACAGTTACTGTTTTCAAATCCAAATGTTTTCCAATTACTCCAGGATTTTAGCATCTCAACAGTTTGGGCTATGATATTTTCATTTCATAAAGCACTAAATGTTTTTGTTAGGTCTGGTCAGCCGGCAGCTTAGTTTAACACCTATTTCATCTTTAGTCATGCTGTTGAAATACATGCACAATGCAGATTGACATTGTGTTGTCACTTTTTGACTGGGCGTTGCTCCAAAACCTGTAAATATTGTTTAACATGAACTTCACAGGTACAAAAAATATCTATGCCATTTAGACTGATAATAAGCTGGTGGTTCCCGTTCCAAAAGATATATTTTTAAAGTTTCTTTGGTCAGATTATTTTGGGGGCATGTAATTTTGGACCTTGTTTTATGTATGCTTTTTGTTCCTTTGCATTATAGAGTTTTATCTTATATTGTGGCTACAGAATTGGCTTCATTGACAATGGTTTTCTGAAGTATTTCTGAGGTATTTAAACAGCAGAACTGTTTTAATGGAGCCTGAGGGCCAAAACACTATCGTTTAATCCAGGTTTTCTGTTTTTCCGCCAGGAAATCAGAATCTCCCAAAATTCTTTCTACTATGACATAAACTGTTGACCTGTTGGATGACAGTTTGTAGTTTTTATTTACACTGTACACAGTGATCCAACTTTTTTTTTTCTTTGAAAGAGGAAATATACCAGAAAATAATGTACTAAATTTTTGCATCTAAAACCTCACAAGAATTTCTGCCAGTTTGCTTTAAATGTGTATCCCCAACCCCTTCCCCAAAGCCCCCACCCCTTCCTGGAGGTAATTGGAGCACACAGCAGCTGGCATGGCTGGCCTGACTGACAGACAACAACAGTACAAACTGAGTACTGACCAAGTCAAAACTCAACTGTAGAGTTGCGGTGAGCTGACCTGGAGAAGAAAGCTAAGCAGGGGAAAAGTTTGATTTATTCATTCAAGATCAGTTTTGGGGAGGAGAGAAGAGTTTTGGACCTCACCATGAAAAGCCTGGATCTGTTCCTGCTGGCATGTTGCCTATACAGCCTGAGCACATTGGGAGGTAAGTACAAACTGACACAGTATACTCATGTAACAAAGGTTAGTTGTTGCTAACAACTAATGAATACTTGCGTAATATCTAATGTAGAAGATCACAGAATGGAAAATACCAGAAATAAACAAATTCATAATAGAAAACGCCACAGTAATACTCGAGGAATATGATTTATCTGCAACACAATGTCAGCTCCTATGGGAATATTGTGCAATAAAAATATTTTATTAGTAAACTTAGAGATAGGCTAGACATTAATACAGGCCCGGCAGTTTATGTGTTTCCTTCTGCTCATGTGTCTTTAGTTTATGAATCTGGTTTGAGTGTTTGATGTCTTTCCCCATGGCCTAATTTAGAAAATGGCAGAAATCACAGTGAGTCATTTATCATGAGAGACATGTAGCATTTCATGTTGACGTGTAAAGAGCACAGAAAAACCAGAGAAACATGGTCATTAAACATAAAAATGAGAACCTTCAGTGGCTCTGTTTGGTTGTAGCTTTTTGATCTGTTAACATTAGCATGCTAGCATTTCAACCGCAGACAATATAAGAGATGGATGTAGCTATTGTGATGTAGCCCATTGGTTTCTGAAGTCCCAATTTGAAGCCTTGAGCTAAACATTACTTCCCTCTTGGTTGCAATAAATGATAAAAGATGTAAGAGTTTATTTCCAGATTGACTGACATGAGGAGAAGGTTAGTCTTTGGTTGTCTTGGTGAGGGAGGAAAACTGTCAGAAGGGTGACATGGAATGTACCCAGATAGCAACAAACGTTTGCAAACTTCTTTGGGCCACAAGAAGTCTTGACTTCTTATGGCCTTTTCTTGGCTTATTTGATACATTTGACAGCCTCTATTTAGTCACAGGTCTACCTTTGGTGGGTCACATACAGTACTGTGGCAGGCATGTTGTAGTGTTTGGGCTACATTACACTTCCTGTAACCCACGTTTGGTCCCTTCAAGAACTTTTTGCTCATGCCCGGCTCATACGTATTTGCCACTACTTTACTGTAATCGACTTGTTAGTGGTAGAAGTAGCCCCGATTAGGCCAAGATGTGTCTGCTATCGGGACAACTGGCAAACTTCATTCATTAGTAGACGGGAGCTGATGTACAGCTAAAGTTGACGAGTTTAGAGAATCCAGGTGCACCATTCACACAAACTCCGGAGTGAGAAGCGTGGCATGCAGGGACAGTTAAGCACAGGAATTATATCACGTAGGAAGCCATGACAGATTTATGATATGTACCTCTTGTTCAAATTGCATCGCATGGCATCAACAAATCAATAAAACTCACTAATGAATTTATGCCAAAGGTGTGTTTGAAAGATACCAAGAAATGGTGAAATAGTGAAACAAAATACTAGTAACACAATGACAGATTTCATCTTTAAGGACTTGTGTTCACAGCAGTTGTAAACTAAAGAAAATACGATCAGAGACATTGCAGTCGCAGAGAATCACAGCCAGTTAAGTTGAACCCACTTCTTCAGAGAAATCAATAACTTCATTTTTTCATACAACTTATTTGGTAAGTTGCCCAGTGGTCACTGGACAGTGCGCTCAAACCACTCTGAGAAGGATGTAGTGTACACTGAACTTTATTGCAGTCAGTTTCAATTTTAAACCATGTTCATCACTACTGAGCCACTACTCACTCGGTGAGTTTATGAGAAAAGAGCTAAATAACTGGGTCTTTTCAAGCAGATACTCATAAATTCTCAACATAAAAGAAAAAGTATAGTACAAAACAAGTCTAGTTTTAACTGTTTTCAAAACCATCCAGAATTTGAGTTTTAGCTAATGCTTTAGTCAGTCTTGTTATTTACCAAGTCATCTCAGCTGGGTAGTGAGATAAAAAATGCTAAATTCTGGCCTTCAACAGTCACCTCCTGTTCCATCAGCAGCCATGCTTCCTTGTGCCTAGCTAATGGGGTGCCTTGCTGGGTGATCGTCATCATTTATTCCTGTCAGGTCAGATCCTGCTGGGGCCACAGCAATGCCAGACGTGATGAATGCTGCGTCACAAGAGCTGCTGATTATAAATGCTTCTAACCTTCCAACACCAAGGAGGAAAATGTTGCAAGTAACAAGGATTATGCATGAAAATGCAAAGGAATGCATCTGTTTGAGTAGGTTTGTGATTATGCAGACCTGAAGCGAAACATCTGGCATTGCTATAAAAACAGGACCTTAGAACCGCAGGAACTTATTTGAAATACATGTCTTTTACTTATTTTTATTAGAGAAAATAATGTGGGAATGCACTACTACACACGCTAAGCCAATCCATCTGTCAATTTTGAACTCCACTTACAGCAGGCTATCCACATCCAATAGAAGTACTGCCACACTTTTCTGACTGAAAGGTCTGACTGATTGACTCTGGACTTGGAGGTGGTTGTTGTCATCCCAGTCACTTTGTTTTGGGATACTCTGGTTGCAAACTATCCCAGTACAAGCGGGTTGTCATTGGTCAGTGAAGTCAACAGTACAACATAATTTGCATAAAGCAGAAAGACATAGAGCTGACCTTTCACCCCTTGGTTGGAGCTAAAAAATTTGTCTGTCAAAGTGATTAACAGAATTTTGGGTTTAAAACAATCAGAAACATTACAATGAATTGTTATAATAATCATCTAAATGAATAATTAATCAATTTTTATCCTACATCTACTTGTTGCACACTATTGACTTAGGTACTGAGCTAGTCGCCGATTGCTTATATTTGTATACACAGCACACCTTGCTTGCTGACACAGTGTTACCAGTGTGTTGGGTTTTGTACAGAACAAAGAGAGAAAACTTACAAGGTATTTAGGCTAATTTTACAAACTGTGGGCAAAGACTGGCACAAACAATGCTGCTTAAGAATTCCAGTAAAATATCTAACAAGTGAATTCCTTTATTTAGTGCATGCAGTCAGCAGTTACTGAGGCTTTTGAAGGGACATATCTAGCTTAATCTGAGGGATGTCTTTATAGCCAGTTAAATTAAAATGACTAGTGATCATTAAAGTTGCCATGACAACTGACCTCTGTCAATGTGTATCGCAGGTGCAGGTGAATCAGAGAACACTCTAATGAAGAGCCTCCTCTCCAAATACAACCTTAAGGTCCGACCAGCTCGTACTCCTGAAGAGAGGGTGGTGGTTCGTGTGGGTATGCTCCTCACATCCTTCGTTGGACTGGTGAGGCTCAAAACCCCAACACAAAAGTACACACAGTAGACAGCAGGTCACTGCAGATTTAAAATAATAGTCAAAGGATATTCGTTATCATCAAAATTTTAACACTGTAGAATAAATTTAAACAAGGGCTGATTCTAACAGGTTGTTTTTCAAACAAAGTCTAAAGAAAGAAAAAAAAGACACCTCAATTTTGGATTTAAAAAGCACAAAGAGCAGATTACCAGCAAATGTTTTTCTTTAGTCAGCAGAGAGAAAAAAAGTTACTAATAACTATTTTACACCAATGTGGAGATGAAGCCAGGTCTCCATCTGCTCATTTCGAAAACCCAAGGCTGAATGTAAACTAGTATGATGTAACAGACGTTTTGACCAGTTTAATGCTGATTCCTATCACCAAAAAGTTTGCCATTAGCTGACAATTCACGGGAATAATCATCTTAATGTACTTTATGTTGTAAGGTAAAAACCCTACTTTATAACCTCAACAAACTATCACCCCCTATTAACATGTGCTTTGTGACAGTGGGGAGGAAAAACTGCCTTTTAGCAGGAAGAACCCACCAGCAGAATCAGTCTGCCTCGCAAATCCAAACTAGCTGCTGGTTTCACAGGACAACCACCAGTTAGCTGAGGGCTCTGCCTCCCACTTTCAACACACTATGAATCATAATTAAGACTCCAGTCTGAACAGAATGAACAGAGCAAAGCACTCTGTTGGCTAATACGTTATGATGAGGTCATGAAGATATAATGGAGCTTAATTACTCAAGGCACTGTATATGAGAAGGAGTTTAACTTCAAGTCTGTCAGAAATCCAGTGAAGAGAGGTTAATAGTACTAGATGATGCTCTTGCTGCAGTGTTGTGGATCAGTGAAGGCTTTTTAGAAAGCTTGTAGAAAAACCTTATGACAAAAAATCATAACTGTCTAGCTTAAAAGTTACATTCCTTTAATATCTCTTCCGAGATCCAAAAAGTTCTCTCTCTCATAATTGGACCCATTAAAGTCTGTGGCCATGCTACAGTAACTTCACATGCTGGGACTTGTAGCCAGAAAGACTATGGTTCTCCTGCCTAAGGAGTGGCTTTGCCACTGAAATGTAAATGTAAAGCTTATCTTCCACATTCTCCACCATGAATGAATCCCAGTGCCATCTGGATTTAAATTCACAACCAGATGGAAAAAATGAGTAGTACTGAGGTGTAGTGAAGTGAAGTACTGTATTTTTATTCATTCATGCTGGGAAATAGTGTTTTAGTGGCATGCACTGACTGGGCTGCTGCCTGTGTGACTGCATTAAAGGATAAGTGTGTACACATACACACTCACACACACTCACTTTATGAGTTTCTGATTTTCCCCTTTGCTCTCTTCTCCATGGCAATCGAAAACCAACACACATAGTGCATCCACACACAGCACACTCCTTGCACCTCCACTCAAGATCACTATCTCTCTTCCTCTCTGGAGTGGACCTGTCTTGAAAACTAACTCACATGGATACTTAGTCTGGTGAGAACTAGTCCAGCTGGGTAACTGCATTAACATTGGGCCTGAGGAGTAGTGATATGTAGGCAATGACATGTGTGAGGTAATAAGATGTGTTTGCATGAGGAAGACATTCAACGTCTGCTGCCCCCACTCCTGCTTCGGTTCCAGCTGTCCCAGTTGGTGTTTTAAATAGCAGGCCGAGGATCACAGAAGCTTAGCCAGAATTCATGACTTGACCTTCCCATCATGACCACGGCAGTCCCACAATGCAACATGTCATATTTTGTACATGCAAAAATGCCGATCATGCAGCAAATCCCCTCATGTCTCTGTCTCTTTGTCCTCTTTGTTAAAGAGTTGTTTAGAGACATTATGCCCCCCCTTCTTTGTCTATGTTAAGCTAAATGAATATCCCAGTGGTTCCAACACCAACATTAAAAATTAATCTACAATAATGTGAATTAGACATTTGTCAAATGATTTTTTTTACAAACCAAGAAAAAAACTTATTATTATTATATTGTGATTAAGTTAATAAGTCATTCAGACACCTTTGCAACAATAAAAGGGCTAGCCTAATTACAAACATAAACTACTCATTCAAACAATAGATTAAAGTTCAAACCCTTCTTTCAATAAAGTGGCATTGCCTATCACTGCACCATCATGTCCCTTGGCCTGCTGAAACAAATGGTTTTAACAATCTAAACTTAGGTGTGATTAACCTCAGTAGACTGCATTTGGACTGGGGGGGGGGGGGCATGCAGTATGCACACTCCACACAGAAAGCCCTCAGCTGGCCACATATTCTAAACCAGGGGTGAGGAACTCCAGGCCTCAAGGGCCGGTGTCCTGCAGGTTTTAAATGTCACCCTGGGTCAACAGACCTGAATCAAATGATTAGTTCATTACTAGGACTCTGGAGACTCTGGAGAACTTCAAGACATACTGTGGAGGTAATCTAACCATTTAAATCAGCTGTGTTGGATCAAGGACACATCAAAAACCTGCAGGACACTGGCCCTAGAGGTCTGGAGATCTCCTTCTCCTGGTCTAAACCAAAAACCTTCTTATTGTGAGGCAACAGTGGTAACCAAGTTTTGCAGCTAAGTGCTTGCAATAACCTAAAAACTCAACTTTTGATCTAAAAATTTTTTTTTATAGGCTGATGATTGACTAACTGGATTTAGTCCATTAAACTGATGAATGGTGTTTGGTGGGAATGGTACTTACAGCATTTTTCTACTCTGGCTGAGCACTCAAAGTGCTTTCTTACTTTAAGGCTCATTCACAAACGTATTTCTACATCTCAGAGCTGTTTTAAAATCTCACGTTCCGTTGAATGCTTTGTAGGAAAATTAGGATTCAGTATCTTAACCACAGATACTTTGAAAAGCACCTTAGAGAAGCTTAGTATCTACTGACCTTCTGATCAGTAGATGACCTGCTCTGCCTCGTGTACCACAGCTGCCCTGAATGCCCCCTTAGAAACTCCCATCACCACAAAACCTGTAATGCCATTAGGGTGTTCTTTGTGCATAAGTCTGTGTCTGTATCCCTACAAAGTGAAAAACGACCTGAAGCAAACAGTAATGAAGTACACACTGAAATACATATTTTGGCATTTTTATTTCAGAATATGAAAAATGAAGAAATGAGCACCACTGTTGTCATGAATCTGGTGAGTCTGTTTGCAGGCCTGCTCGTCATACATGCAAATTGAACTAAATCTTAAGTCGATAGATGGAGCTTTCTGAGTGTACACTAACTGACAAACTCTTTCACATCATACCGAGTAGCTCATCCGTGACTCCTACTTCAGCGGCACTATGTTTATTAACATAGGGCTTCGTCTTTCGAGTACAGCTCAGTGCCAATGCACACTGTGCATATAATCAGTAGAACAGTTGGAGTAGTCATAATAGCAGGCAAAATGAAAAAAATATGCAAATTGTGTTTTGTTATGCAAGGACAAATGCACAGGGAAGCCATCCCTGTGGAATCTAATTACAGAAGTGGAGAAATGAAAGATAAACTGATACAATGACAAATTGGTTGCATTTGTCAAAGCAAAGTTTCTGCTTGCTGTCATTTTCTGCTTTTCTTTCTTTAATCCCTCCTCTTTTCATGGACTTGTGGATAATCACCATCAATAAAAAAAAATCCTTATATAAAAATATTCAAACAGGAATGGACAGATTATCGGTTATCATGGAAACCGAAAGAGCACGACGGGATTCAGGTGCTACGCATCCCATCTGGGAAGGTTTGGCTTCCTGACATCGTCCTCATCAATAAGTAAGCACCAGCAACTCACATTAGCATTAACATTAGCGTTGACATTAACAAAGATTTGAAACATTTTTTGATCTATTTGTTCCATTTTTGTATTTGTGTGGGGCTTTTGCCACCATGCTAATTTACCCCATCCCTGAGTGAAATAAACAAGTATTGCCATAAATGAAATATTTTCATATCAGACCCATATCCATCGTACTATATTGTTTTGAAATTGGACAAATTGCATATCCTTGTAGCTTGTAGCTGCAGGCCACTGGAGACTAGGTGATGGGCCAGGTAAATTATAGTAGTGCTCCTGTGTATTGGAAAAGCTATATATCACAGCATTAAATTAAAGATTTAGATACTCAGAACAGCAAGTTTAGTCTTTTCCCCATATTGGCACACACATACACGCTCCCATTAACAGCACTGTAAATATCCCCACTGCTCCATTCATCAACACTTTATAGGCAATTAAGCAGCATGGCTCCCTAATAACTGAGCTGATAGCACCGCTCAGCTACTTCAGCTTGTGAGGCGTTCATTTGGAACCGCACGGATACACACAAATATGCACGTCCGCACAAATGCTAATTTGCATGTGCTTCTCTTGGTATGATCAATGCCGGCCTTTTTAGCAGCAGCACTTTCACAGGGACAGATTTTTAGGAGGGCCCGGGGTAAAGACACAAGCTTCTCACTGTTCAATTATCAGAGACATAAAATTCAAACACTGTACACTGGCAGAAGGCTAAATCTGCGTCTAATTGACTTGATGTCTTTGTTGTGTATTGTGTTATGAGCCCGACAGCTTAGTATACAATCAACATTAGCCCTGCACTTACAGTCAAAGTGCCCCATAAAAACTGTGCCAAGAATCTCCATTCTATGCCAATTGCAATGTTTAGATGTCTTTAGGGTCTTTAAGTGTGGGAGTGGAGCTAAATGTTCATGTTCCACACAGCCGTGGCTTTGCCTTGTCTGTCTCTTTCTAAGCATAGAGTAGAAAAATAAAAACAGGCACTAAGGCTTTGTCAGAGGAACTGAGATGATAAGAAACAAAGACAAACTTTGATCGTTGCTATTTTGCAACTTTATAACTTAAGTCAGCAGCATAGAGTGTTATTATTGCTTCAGCACACTAATAATGGCTTAGTGGTGCAGCAGCAGAATAGAGACACCTCACCGTTTGTCACTTTTTAGTTTATGTTGGCCAGATTTCCTCACCGAGCCCTCTCAGCTATCTTTGTAAAAGCAACGTCACAATAAACCATCCATCTCCAGCACAAAATAGATGACTTCCTATAGCACGGAGGGGGTTCTGACCTTTACAGAAAAGTGAAACCAAAAAGTCATTTCTTGTTATAGTTTTACTCAATTGCTCTGTCACATTTTTGAACTTTTCTGTGTTAAAAACACATTTTCCAAAGTTTTCACAGGACTCTGTGGAGCTCTGTGAAAAACTATGTATGTTCTGACTGTGTCTGTAGAAATGAAGAGAGAACAAAGCAGCCAGATGTTACAAGCCAAATGCAATTGAGGTTCTGATGATCAGCAAGTGCCAGCGTGTCTGTAAAAAGTAGAAGTTTTGTCAGTTTGCATGTCTGGAGCGTTCACTGTGTGTTAACACAATGCCAAGAAGGTCAAACATCAGCAATGATCTTAGACAAGCAATTGTTACAACACATCAAAGTGAAATTAATGACCAATGTAGGGACTTTTCTTGTGACACGAGTACTTCAAATTTTGATTTATTAACAAATATTGGCTAATTTGTATTTCACGTTTTCTTTTCAGTAATGACGGACAGTTTGATGTGGCCCTGCATGTCCACGTTCAGGCTTATAGTAATGGCAGGGTAACCTGGACTCCCCCTGCTCTGTACTGCAGTTCCTGTGGAGTCAAGGTAATATACATAGATCTATTATGTATTTGTCTTCCGTCCAGTTTCTTCTAAGCCTGGACATTGTTTCCGACTTGTGTAAATGCCAGTTTCTGTGTCTAGGTAACATATTTCCCATTCGACTGGCAGAACTGCACCATGCAGTTTCGCTCTTACACATACGACTCAACAGAAATCGACCTGCAGCATGCACTGGATTCAAGAGGCAAAGAGATCCGGGAGATCCTGCTAGACGAGTCTTTCAGTGGTGAGCACTCATGACATGATACATATTCTTAATTTTATATTATTTAGTAATGTATTTTTGTCTTATATTCAAAGCATTGCATTTTTGCACAACCCCTTCTTGTTGTTTGCAAATGTGTTGCCAGTCTAATACGATTACTAAATGGGCTGAACGTTATAGAAATCTAAGTTGTGGATGTTTCTCCAGAGAGTGGTGAGTGGTACATCAGACACAAGCCAAGCAGGAAGAACACATTCGATGACGAATACGAGGAAATTACTTTCTACCTGATCATCGAGAGGAAGCCTCTGTACTACATCATCAACATCATCATCCCCTGCATCCTGATTACTATCATCGCCATCTTCAACTTCTATCTGCCTCCTGATGCAGGTAAACGCTTTACAGAAATTGCATTCAGATCACTTGATGACTTTATGAATTAAAGCTCTCTTTATATGACCACCATGATTGTAAACAAGCCCCACCTTGATGTAAAACTGCTAATACCATTTCCCCATTGAGTTTGTGTGGTCTGTTTAAAATGGGCACTCAGACATTTAGCTAATTATAAAGGGATCCAATTTCAGATTAGATAGGTGCTTCCTGGAACACAGTTCAATTGATAACCTTTAAAATGAGGAAGGTAGGAAAACAGCTTAGAGCAATCAACTTGACACTGTCCTTTCCCTTATACACTTACCTTTATGTTTGGACATGCCTATTCATTGTGTACATTGATTAGGACACACATATGCAAAATATAGCCTGAGATATTAAAGTTTGACTTTGCACAGACGCCATAGAAGTGTAAATATGTGTGAGTCTCAGCGAAGTACACAGATGGGAACATAACAGAACATACTATATTCCTGCATTTCTGTATTAATATATGAGAATAATTTATGGCAATGCATATTTTCATAATTAGCATAATCTATATTAATAATATTGTCATTATGCATTGATGCAGGCATGTATTTTAGTATATAAATATATTAATCACTGATAAATTGATTGTTTTCTCAAACAATTATGTAGGCCTATTTTTAAGGAGTTTATAATAGCTACAAAAAAGTTATTTTAACACTCTGTGTGATATTTTTATTTACATTTTTGGGAATGTGTGGGAGAAGAAATATTGCAGAAAATGTCTGATCAGGATAATTGTTAAACAAATCATAGTTTACTGACTGCTGTGTGCTATCTGCTTTTTTCACTAAATAAGGCAACCAGGCAAGTGGCCTTTAAAAACAACTAACTGCAGTCTTATTGGGATGATCCAGCAAAAGCTTCTTTTTGCTGCTCCCATATTCATAAGTGGTCGCCACCGGAGATGTATCTGCATATTTGATTGGCGGGAATTTTCTGCTGAATCGCCATCCTGATGCAACCCTCCCAGGGATTTGTGTCTCCTACTAGTCTTGAACCAGGGTCATGACTAATTTGAACCCACAATAAAAGGACATATAAACAGCATAGACAATGATGGGTTTTTTTTTATGTCCTATACTTTTACATTAATTTTCCAGTGATGCAGAAAAAGATGCCTTGAGAGTGAGTGAGGCCACAACATACCCAGGATGCCTTTCTGTTATCTGGATTCACTTACACAAACACTGACGGTCAGGATAAGCAGGTTATCAGCTCTCTAAATTTACCCAGGTTCTTGGTGTAAATTGTTTGCAGCCAACAGAAGAAAATAAAAAAATAAAGTTGTCTCTAAGAAACATTAGATACTACTGGAAAAATTTAAAACTTCCCATTGCATTCACACAGAGGTCTGAGGGACCTACCTGGAATGTTAACACAAGTTTGGGGGAGAAATCATTGGTCAGTTGAGCTCTAATTGGGAACGCGGTTAGGTTCGCAGTTATCATGGTGATGTACACAGGTAAGAAGTGAACCACTTTTGCAGTAGTAGTATAAAAACTGAGCTTTAACCCCGAAGTTACCTTGGTGGATAATTCTTGCTTTGTACTACAGGCCTGTGGTCTGTTCGTACACAGCTTGTACGTGACCACGGAATGAACCAAAGAGCCTGTGCTGTGTTGCCCAATCAGCCTCACTTAGAATGGGAGATGAATTTTTCATTAGCATCATTACTAGTAAATTACATTCACCAGATGCTTCTCGAATCTCAGTGAGTTGAAAGTGGAACAAACCTTGGCCCGGTAAAGCTTAATGAGTCGTAACGCAGGAACAAGAAATGCGATGTGTTTCTGACTCTCCTAAATAATTGTCTTTTTTCCTTTGCAAGGTGAAAAGATGGGTTTGTCAATCAATGTGCTGCTCACCCTCACCGTGTTCCTGCTGCTGCTGGCTGATAAGATCCCAGAGACGTCGCTGGGTGTCCCCATCATCGTCAACTACATCATGTTTACCATGGTCCTGGTCACATTCTCTGTTATCCTCAGTGTGGTTGTCCTCAACCTCCACCATCGCTCCCCCAACACCCACATGATGCCAATGTGGGTCCGCAAGGTGAGCTTCGTGAGTTCAAACAAACGTACATTTCAGGATCACACAAGCATGTGGTGGTTAAAATAATTTTTTGCCTGCTTGGCACATCATAACATACAAGACTTCAGAGGGAAAATAATATTTGTGCGTCTTAAGAAATAGTTTTTGTCTTTCTAGCATGTGTTGTTACAGTGTCTTGCATATATACCTTAGGTCATTCATTTGTGCCAGCACAGTCCAGAAGCACAACCAAACCTCACATCTGTTGTCAGACGTTTTGTCAGAGTATCACTTTTCATTTTATCTGGATTCTCAAAGTGTTTTAAGGGAAGTCATTAAGTAGCCAGCATGTCTGTGAAGAGAGCTGGAAAGGACAGGGAATATTGATAGGCTATTTGTTAAATGCAAAAAAAACCAACCTTCTAAACACAGAATTATCTGTCAGCAAGGAAGTAGAGCAAGAGTTAGGTTATGACCATCAACTCTAATTAGTGTGGCAGATGACCAAAGAGATCATCTATCTATCTATCTATCTATCTATCTATCTATCTATCTATCTATCTATCTATCTATCTATCTATCTATCTATCTATCTATCTATCTATCTATCTATCTATCTATCTATCTATCTATCTATCTCCAAGGGGCCATGTCAGAATGATGGCTACGTTTCATATT
>VURO01037455.1:0-16268 GCA_015108175.1 Pelvicachromis taeniatus
TACTGCAGGAGGGCGGTAGCCCAGATGGTACAAAAAGAGTAGTAGTGTACGAAAAAGGTGGTGGGTCATTGGAGATCGGCGTTTACTACAGACCGGCGCTTCTAGGAGACCGGCTACTATTGGAGACCAGGGTCTATTTGTCGTGACATATTTTCAAACCCGGCGTTTATTAGAAACGAGCGTCAATAAGAGACAGGCCACTACTAGCAGATATACAGTATATCTGATTTTTTTTTTTTTTTTTTTTTTTTTTTTTTTTTTTTTTTTTTCATTTGGGAACCTTGATTTATTTATATTTTCTAACTGTGTTTCCTCAGCCCCATGCCTGCCCAGAGATATGACGGTGAAAGTCAACTGCCCCTCCGACAATGCTGTCCTGGTGTCCTGGAACGGCACTTATGGCACAACAAACATTTCCCTGATGGCTGTCGTTGGTGGAAGTCTTCAAACTCTGTGCACGACTCAGCAGGAAAGCTGTAACATGACAAGTTTAAGCTGTGGGGAAACCTACAGCCTCAGCATCAACGCCAGCAACGACCAGTGCAGCCTCAGCACACAGACACTCTCTAACTTTACCACACGTGAGTGAGCTTTTACCCCAAATGTCCATGCATGGCTGCTGCTGGTTTCATTTGTTCACAATAAAACAAACATAAACATCTTCCTCAGGTCCTTGCCCTCCTCAGAGAGTAGCTGTCAACCTGCAGTGCAGCTCCCGTGCTGCTGTCCTATCCTGGGAAGAGAGGACTAATGCTGAACTGTACACGGCGAGTGCCATCAAGGCGTCAGGAGGGGAAGCGATAACGTGTGACTCAGTGACCTCCACCTGTCAGTTCTCTGGTCTGGACTGTGGAGAGATGTATAACTTTACTGTTACAGCACACAACAGAGGCTGCTATAGCGAACCCAGCAGCCCCGTGTTCATCCTGACAGGTACTACTGGGACCAAACTGTAAAGTACATAAATTCCCTTGTTTCAGCTACACGACAGTGGAGATTCAAACTCACTGAAACTTCTCCCTTCAAAATGTAAATATATCATATATGTTATATTTAAATATATAATTTAAATATCAAACCAATAATGATCTTATAAAACAGAATGCACAGCAGACTAAATAAATAACCTAGCAATATATAAAGTAGTAAAGAAGAAAAAGCATTTCCTCCAAACATGTTAATCTTACGGCATCAACAGCAATGAAACATAGAACATTTTTATGTAATAAGACTCTAAAGGGTCGATTTTGATACTTAAAGTTCATTTTAGAGTTAAAGATATTTATTATTCTAATCAGGTTAAAATATGTTTGGGAATAAAAACTGTATTTTTATATTGTACAACCCTCTTTACAAAACGTTTAGAGACTTATTTGTAAAAACAGAATGCAGGGATATGCAGTCCCTTTAAATCCATCACTGAAGTTTAAAGTGAGAGATTTTTTTTTAATGCACTATTATTTTGACTTTTATGTCTGCAGCACATGTCAAAAAAAGACTGTGACATTGTGTAATGCTAATTAAACAAATGTCACAACTACACAGGAACCGGGATTTGGTATAAAAAGATCAGCCCACAGAGGTAAAGTCGTTCAGAAGTAAACACTGTATTTATGAGAAGTTTATGACCCAACTGTTGTGTCAGTCTACACATCAACTGAGCTCAACTGACTGCCACCACCACCAGTATACTTATTTTTCTGACAAGTTTACTGGCAGGGTTATTAGCTTTGTATTAGCTTTTTTTTTGTCTAATTAGTTTTTATTTTGATTCAATTTTGACCTTCAGATGAGTTTCAGTTATTTTCCAGAGTGGGTTTGCTTGTTTGAGTATTTATATCTGTGTTAATCTTTTTAATCATTTAGATGGAGAACATATGTAGGAGGCAAGATTTAAGAAAATTGGCTCATATATTACAATAAAAACACAGAATGTTTTGAAGGCAGTTGACTCACAGTCCTGTTAGTCAACCAAAGTGCGTAAACATGTCCATCAAAGCCTCATTGGGCACGTTGCCATAACAGTTTTTACAAATTTAACAAAGCCTAAAACTAAGAATATGTTTTTTTTTCAAAAGTCTAGCTTTTATTTTTGTTTTAGTTAACTAAATCTACTGTAGGTTTCATCCACTATGATAGCCATGTAAACGATAAAGATCTGAACTCTTTTCTCTCTTTTTTCAGAGCCGTGTCCACCTATGAATGTTTCTGCTGAGGTGGTCTGTGAGTCCGAGGAGGTGAAGATCTCCTGGCAAGAGGCAAGCGGTGCTGAGAGTTTCTTAGCTACAGTGAGCGGCAGCGACGGATTCGTGAAGACCCACAACACAAACCAAACGCTGCTGAGAGCCTCTTTGCCTTGTGGACAGGACTTTAATGTCACTGTTCGAGGACAGGGCAGCACATGTAATGGCATCCTCAGCAGTCCCGCCTTCTTCAAAACTGGTGGGACTTTGTATTCTACGTCATATGCAAATAATTTTTAACTTTATTTAACGTTTATGTTTTGATTGTTTGCTTTTTTTGCCTTTTGGGGCCACAGCTCCATGTATACCGAGGGGTTTGACGACCAACGCAGAGTGTGGGTCTCACGTGGGCTCCGTCAGCTGGCAGCCGACTGATGGAGCTGAAACGTACATTGCTGTGGCCACTGGCCTCGATGGCCACACTCACCGCTGCGTAAGCAATACCACCTCCTGCACCTGGAGCGACCTGCACTGTGGGGAGGAGTACAGAGTTGCAGTGAGAGCAAAGAGCCACAACTGCACCAGTCTGCTTAGCAACAGCTCAATCATCCACATGGGTACGATATTAACGAATGAAATCAAAGTGAAAAGCAGTCAGAATACATAATCATATATCTGTATTTGTTCAGCAGTTTCTACAGTTTTTCTTAGAAAATTGCACCAGTAAGAGACATTATCAGATCATTGTTTCTTTCCAGAGCCCTGTGTTCCCCAGAATTTGTCCACCGCTGTGAACTGTGATATGAAAGTGGTGTCTCTGAGCTGGGATGCCAGAAATGGGGCAAAGATGTACACGGTGTCAGCCGAGGCGGGAAACAAGTCAGTCAGTCTCAACACTAACATGACCACAGCCAGCTTCTCTGGATTTACCTGCGGACAAAACTACAGCATCAACATCACACCTCACAGTCGGCACTGTCCTGGAAACTCCAGCGCTTCAGCCTCTGTGCAGACCTGTACGTACCGTTCAGATATACGTTTCTGGCCAACCACGCATAATGGTGAAGTGAGATCTAATATGAGTTTATGTGTCTTTATTCCAGGGCCCTGCAAACCCATGGGAGTCTCTGCCAGCCAGGACTGTCTTACTAGTATTGCTGTGGTAACCTGGCAGCCTAGTAATGGGTCAGATGTCTACATGGCCACCATGCAGACTGACACCGGCGTGTCAGAAATGTGCATGTCATACACTAATCAGTGCAGCTTCCCTGGCCCGATGTGTGGACACCACTTCTCTGTGTCGGTCACAGCTTCCAACCAGCAGTGTAACGTCACCTCCAGTCCAGCCACAAGTCTACAATCGGGTGAGGATTACATGGCCACTAGAGCAGGAAACACAGGCTATTATTTAGACTTCATTTTTAAATTATGTTTTCATTTTTTTTTTTTTTCTGTTACAATTTAAAGCTGAGGAAAGCGGCATGTTTTTGTGGTCACTGGACAAACAAACCTTTTCGATTATTACAAGAGGAAGAGAACTAGAACACTTTTCCTCTGCTGGTCTCCAAGCATCTAGTCAGTGTTTTGTCGAATCATAGGAAGCCTGAACAAGGATAAACTGTGTCAACGTCTAGTTATGGTGTCAGGGGTGGGACTAGCTTCATTAATTCTACTGTCTGTGTTTTCAAATATGTAAAGTCAGCATAGTTGAGGTGTTGTGTAGCAGCAGTAGTAATTTTGCTGTATGCTGAGGTTTCTGCTCATTATGCTCTCCACGCTGAGTGACTGATCCTGTTTGTTGTGTCCGGTTTATCTTCAGTACCCTGTGTTCCCACTGACGTCTCAGTGGTGATGGATTGTGCCAACAACACTGCTGTTGTGTCCTGGGCTGCCAGTCAGGGAGCTGTAAAGTACTCAGTCACGGCCCACAGTGCCCGTGTTAATAATGACAGCTGTCAGACCTCTGGCCTTAGCTGTAGCCTCAACAACCTCACCTGTGGCAGTTTCTACACCGTTCAGGTTGTAGCTATGGATGACAGCTGCTCTAGTGTCCCCAGCTGGCCTCTGAAATTCAACTCAAGTAAGAGAAACGACACCAGTGACCAGAGCCTGAAGCACTTTTAAAATATGAATTTTGTGCAGGCAATCAAATGTTTGCAATTTAAAGCTTACAGCTGTGTTTTCGAACTGTTGTCATGTCTTCAGGCCCCTGCCCGCCTCAGAACGTGAGCGCCCAGGTCAGCTGTTTGTCAAACAATCTGACAGTTTCCTGGGACGTCATCGGAGATCCTGACCACTTCTTGGTTTCATTAGCTGCTGAGAACGGCGAAAGCGAGTTATGCAACACCACAAACACTGTATGTTTCAGCAGCAATGCCACATGTGGAAAAACCTTCAGTGTCCAGGTGACCTCTGTCAGAGAACACTGCCACAGCGCGCAGAGTCAGACCCAGAGCATCCAGTCAGGTTAGACAACTTCAGTTCAATGCAGTTTTATTTCTAAAGCGCCAAATGACAACAGTTGCCTCGAGGCACTTTATATTGTAAGATAGAGGCCGTACAATTATACAGAGTAAATCCCAACAATCAGACAATCCTCCTATGAGAAAGCACTTGGCCATAGTGGGAAGGAAAAACTTCCTTTTTGCATCAAGAAGAGCTGACAAACCACTCTGGTTTTGGGATCCTTCCAACCAATCACCAAATCAACTTTGTGTGTTTTAGCTCCTTGCCAGCCCCAGGGGATCAATGGCAGCATCGACTGTGTGACCAACTCTGCCTGGATATCATGGCTCGATGCTCCCGGGGCGGATGGCTACACTGTGTCCGGTGTAGCTGTAGGTGGAAATGACTACAGTGCCAACTGCACCACCTCCACCAACACGACATGTGAGATGAAAGACTTGGCCTGTGGTGTGCTTTACAACTTCAGCGTTTTGGCCAAAAACAGCGAGTGTGAGAGTCAGCCCAGTGCCCCCATCAGTTTGGAAACAGGTACTTCAGTAAGAGCTGTGTTTTGTCATTTCAATTACTTGTGTCGCAGTGTGAATTATTAACATCTGTTTCTTCCTCAGCCCCTTGCTCCCTCTCTGCTATTACCGCTGTCCCCCAATGTCACAACTCCTCCATCCTTGTTGTGTGGGATCTCATGGAGGGTAGCAAGAGAAACACTGTGTACACTACTGCAGCAAAAGCCAGTGACCACACGTTCCTGTCCTGCAATAACACCGGCACCAGCTGCTCCCTCCAGGGAGCACAATGCGGACTTCATTACACCATCATGGTAGCTGCTTCGTCAGACGCCTGCAGCAGTATGAGGAGTCCTCCCACCACAGTTAGCATGGGTACGGTTTAATGTTTGTTGTCTATTGGTAAGTGCATCAAGTTTGGACGATCAATGCCTCTTCCAAGTTAACAGATATGCAGCTTACCTCAGCTTAAAGACTGGAAGTATACAAGTTTTTTTTAAATGAAAAAACTGGGCAACAAAGAGCCCAAAGTGCTTCAGTAATACAGATAAAATCATGCAAGTCAATAAAGCAGAGGCGAAGATGACTGTGATTCAGTTAACTGAACTAAACCGGGATTTGAAGGTAGTCCAATCTGACTCTGGTGTAATGTCATCTGGAACTTTGTTTCTGTTTGGTAGTGTGCTCTCTTCAAATGCAAAATAATCTGTAAGTTTTATTAAATAACTTGATTCTGTGATTCACAGTTTTAAATGATCCTTACTTCCACTGTACTGCCTGAAACAAGCTTCTCACCGTGTAAGCCCGCTTTGTTCTGATTGGCTGCCCCTCAATCAGAAACATAAGGTTTCACTCGCTGGACCCACGTCCTCATTTTAGGTTTGCAACCGTTTTTAGTAGATAAAGATGAATGGCTTAAACATGAATTGAGCTGCAGTTTGGGGAAGGCCTCGAAGGCTCCCGGGCCTGGCAGATCCCCATGTACTAAACAGAAGTGAAGAAGTGAAAAGGGCAGAGAGGGTGGGGCACGAAAACGAGAATGGGCAGCTTGTAGAACTGGGGGATTGTACACCTGGCCTTTGTGTATTTATGTTGACTTGGCTTTTCCACAGAGCCCTGTCCACCCACAGACGTGAGGGTGAACACTGCCTGTGAACATCACAGGGCAGTGGTGTCCTGGACTCCGTCTCTGGTTGCTGAAACCTACCACGTTGTTGCTGAGGCTGCAGATGGACACACGCGTACCTGCAACACTAGCGCCACAAACTGCAGCTTATCAGAGCTCCACTGTGATGAGCAGTACACTGTGTTTGTGATTGCTGGCCATGAGAACTGCTCCAGCAGAGCCAGCCAGAATGTAACACTGAACACAGGTATTTGTTTTCAGACATGTAGGAGATTAGCACCAAAAATGACCAAAAAATATAACCAAATATTAGCACTTCTAAGACTTACACCATCTTAATTGCTCCTTTTACCCAGGTCCTTGCAGACCAAGTGGACTCTCAGTTACGTACCAGTGTAGTAATCAGTCCATGACACTGACGTGGACCCCCAGTGGACCAGCTAAAGACTACTACGGCTGTGCTCAGGCTGGGAATGGAGACAAGCTTTACTGTCACAGCACAAACCCCAGCTGTGCTATCAATGGCCTGGACTGTGGAGCTGTTTACAATTTCTCTGTCCAGGCCTCAGACGGGACATGCAACAGCTCCTTCAGTGATCCTGTGCAGACTGAAGCAGGTATAAGAGGAGCTTCATACTCATCAAACCCAGAGTAACTCATACATAATACTCTTACTGACACCTCCTCCTCCTCCTTCAGTTCCCTGTCCTCCAGATATTGCTGAGGTACAACTGTTCCCAATGCAGGAGGAGATCCAGGTGATGCGCTTCAGCTGGGCACAGATTACCTGTGGCGACACTGAATACATGCTGACTTTGACTGGAAGTCTGCTGGGAGACAGCCAGGCCCTGTTCGAGCTTTCTTCCTATTGGACAAATGTGACATACTTTGAGTTTCCTCTCCCCTGCAGTTCAAATTACAGCGCCACGATGAAGAGCAGGAATGCTGCAGGCATGAGCGACACATCCATGCCTCTTTATGGAACAACAGGTAGATTACACCTCACATTTGAGCTGTTGTTCAGACACAATTTCTTTAGTTGACCCTTCAGGTTAACTGCAATTAGTGACGATTCCTCTCAAACAGAGGAATCTTTGTGGGATATTTAAAGGGGCAGTTCATCTAAATAATCAAAGCTGACTTTATAGTGAATGCTGACAGGTGTCAAATGCAAACGTCATTGCTCTCCACAGCACATAGCAATGGATTTTAGTTTTGGTAAGTTTTCTTTTACCATAAAAAAGATGATAGTCAAATACCACAAAATAACATAATGTCTCAGATTCATTTTCCTTCTTATATGAATCGCCAGCTGCCACTGAATAAAGCGCATTTATGGTCAAATGTGTTTGTATACCTATATATTTTTTTTTTTAAATAAACCAATTAATTAACTTCTTTAAATCCCATTTTCTCTCTCAGCTCCTTGTCCACCATCAGGTGTGGTGTACATTGGAAACAGCTCCTTTGCCACAGTTTTGTGGAACACTTCAGTGTTTGCTGTCAACTACACTGTATATGACAACAGCATAACGCCAAAGGTCCAGCTGTGCAGCACTGCTGGGCTGTCCTGCTCTCTGTCCAACATCGCTTCCAGTGATCTGGCGATCACCGCCAGCAACGCCGCTGGAGAAAGTGAAGCAACAAATGTCACAAGAAGTAAGGTTCAGTAACTTTGTGGGGACAATTAAGACACGTTTAAAAAAAAGACTCAAACGACTAATCTAAGCTCCAAACTGATCTTCTGTCTTTAGTGGTGACGCACGCACGCAGGAGAAGAGATCTCCAAGAACAGATGTTACTGAACGGTGAGTTTATATTTGTTGGATTTTATTCTATTTAATTTTGATTTTAAAGCGTTATAAGAATTAACTTCCATGTCTGTCAGCTTCATCACACCCTGAAGATTTAAGACCTCCAGCACTTTGTTCTGAACTCTTTTTTCCCCCCCTCCATCAGGAAGCATCTCGTCTCCCGTGCTGGATGTCACACACACAACATCAACAGTCATTTCCATCACGTGGTCTAAGGTGGAGGGTGCTTCCTATTACAGCCTGCTGGTCATAAAGCAAAGCAGGTCCCATGAGCACCAGCAGCTGATGGTGTATGGGGAGAGCATCATGCTCACTGAAATGAGACCAAACGCCACCTACTGCATCTCTGTGCTGGCCATTTACGCTGACGCTAGTGGGCCAGAGTCTGAGCCCATATGTGTGCGGACAGATCGCGGGCTTCCACAGTAAACAGAAAAGGCACTTCTGAGGCCTCCACACCACTCCTTTTTTAAAAGTCCAAGTCAAACGGTTCCATTTTTAGATGCCAAATCATTAGCACACAAGCACATTAGCTCGTGGGAATTAGTGTGGGTGGCTCTGCTCGTGTACCATGAGCTCCTTTCAGCATTAACCTCACCACTGATAGTGAAGCAGCTGTCTTTAAAATAAAAGGCTCCGTCCACCATTTCATGCTTATATTAAAAACTCTTTATAAGATGGGTTTATGTCTACTGTTGGTTGAGGTTGCATATGTTCCTCCTACTTTTTAAATTCTTTTTGTAAATTATCATCTAAATGTGTATTTCACATCCAAATCATTTTCTGACTACATTCTAATAAAATAAAATATTCTCTTTCAGATTCTTTGTGTGTGAGTTGTACAAATGACACTTCTTTTTTTTTTTTATTTTAAGTGTTTTATTAGAAAACAAAATGCAACAGAGCAATAACCGAAACACAACACAAGCAGGGCTCAAGTGTGTTTTGTAAAAATTACCCTATGCGGACCGTATGTGAGAGGATTAAAATGCTCTCAGGATGTCTACACGTGATCACGGACTGAACTGTTCTGCTTTAGCTGAGCCACACGGCCTTCATGTTAAGTGTTGAACTTCAACCGTTTGTGTACAGCGGCATATCAGACAAATTTTAAGAGTAAGCACATGAGGTCTTTTGTACAGGCTGAAAGTAATTACAGTCGTTTTCATGAATCGTGTAATCTACATGTCAATAGTATGGCGCTGAAGGCGTGCGGCCCAGACGAACTCCAACTCTGCCCGTGTGCAGCGTGTAGACAGCCTTAGCAATTATGTACAAACCCTCCATCTTTCTGGAACAAAAAAACAAAAACAAAAATAGAAAATTAAAATGCCTTTTTATTCCACTTTCCAGAATTCAAGTGAAGACTAACAATGGTCTAATGGGGAGTGAAATAGCGGAAAAACATAAAGCAACATTACATCGGCCATAAACAAATCCAAATGTCCGATGTGAAATCGTTCCTTCTTTTTAGCACAAGTGACAGAGCAGACAGCCGGATATAGAAAAAGAGAAGGAAAAACACAAGTAATATTGCTGCAAGGCGACATTTACTCGATGCTCGTACTCCTTCTGTGTCTACTATGGTCATTGCTAGACTCTCGCTGATGGTGGCTCCTGTCTTTGCTACGACTACGTTTGTGAGAGCGCTGTTCTCCGTCTCTCTCCCTGTCCCTCTCCCTGCTGTGGCTGCGCTCCCTTTTCCTGCTCTTCTCCTCTGCCCCACTTTTGTGTCTCCTCTCTCTGCTTCGACTCCGGCTGGACCTTTTGGCCTTCCTCTCCTCCCTGTGCCTTTCCCTATCGTCCTTGTGCCTGCGGTCGTCAGTCTCTCCCCTGCTCTTCTTATCTCTGGACCTCTCCCTCTCAGTGCCTCTGTCTTTATGGTGATCCCGGTCCTTCCTCCTGCTCTTGTCATCGCCGCCATCCCTTTCCTTCTCCTTGCGTTCGCTCCTACGGTCCCGGCTACCGCTGTGACTTCTCTTGCGCTCTCGGTTTCTGTCCGCGCTACGGGAGCGTCGCCTTTCCCTGTCCCCTCGGTCCCCCCTCTCCCTGTCTCGGTCCCTGCCTTCCCTCTCCTTCCTTTGCCGGTCACGCTCTCTCTCCAGCTCTCGATCAAAGCTGGGGCCGTGGCGCTCTCTCTCGCGATGGTGGCTCCTGCTCCTGGACCGTTTTGGCGACCTTCGGGGGCTCGGTGTCCGCCTAGGTGTCCTGGAAAGAACAACAGAATTATCTTAGAACAATTAAGTTCAAAAACAAAACCACACGAGCACAATTCCACACTCCTACGTTTTAACATTTAACTGACATGCAATAATTTTTTTAAAAGAGTGTGCCATTTTTAGTCATGGCAGAGTTCAGATAATCGAAATTGCAGAGAATGTTTTATATGCAGAATGCGCAGCCTTATTTATAGTGCAGTGTCTGTTTCCATGGGCATGTCAGCATTAGCAAAGATGGATGTCACAGACAGTAGTGGTTTATGAGTAAACAGTTATTTGAGATGGTGACATCATTATGGGGTGACAGAGGAGACCAGCCAATTTCCCTGTACACATATCTTACTTGGGCCCCCAGGAAAATACCTTCTGCATACACATATTCTTGAGTTTTGAATAATATGACCCATCTCCATCTCCCACACGACACACACTGTTCCAGCAAGTGCGAGACTAACGAAATCTGAATGCTCCACTAAATATCAAAGGAGCTCCTTCAGTCCTGTGGCAGTTCAGTTATGCAATCCCTCTTTCTGCTAAATCTGCAATTTTTTTTCTGGTGTATTAAATTTGAGAAACTGTTACAAAACAACCTTTACATTATTATTAAAATTCCCGTGATTTCTCATTCGGTGCACAGAAGTGAGAAAAGACAGAATGATGTGGATATCTGATGTGTCCATTCAGACTACAAATATTATACCATAAAAATCTTTAATACACATCCCTTGCATGACTTGTCTGTATAAACCTATAGCTCCATTAAAGCTATACCATGTTGAGCAGACCTCTACAGCTCAGTAGAAACACTTGGTTTGAATCGCTGCCGTTACCTGGAGCGCCGACGTTCTCCTTGCCTCGCCGACTCTGCAAACCCGTCTTCGTCCTCTTGCGTCTCCTTCTGAGGTACCTTCCGTGGCCTTGCCTTTATTTGCTGGTCAATAACTTTTTGCACAGGGACTGGGATACGGGGGAACAGTGTGGAAAACCACTCCAGTTTGGTCAGGAAGGAGCGCAGCATCTCTCCGATGGTCATCACACAGCCACCTCCTGCCTTTACGTCAAGCTCCTAAAACCAAACGGTGGATAAAAAAAAGCAATAAAAAACAAACAAACAAAAAAAACTCAGTTAGCACACAAGTTTAGGACGTCAATAAATATATATATTTTTTTCCAATCTTGCCTCACATCAAAAAGCAATTTGTGATGACCAAGCACTGAACCTTCACCTCTGTTCATCTAGCTTAATCTCTCATCAAAGACCAAAAAACAATCAAATGTGCCTGGCCTCACTTATTAATAGTGGAAAAACAGCTTTGAATATCTTAAAAGTCTGGTCTCACCTAACCTGTCTGTTATTTCCTGGTGTCTGTATTTACAGAGTGAGCTTTAATTATGCAGCAAAAGTCACTACATTTATAAGGAGCAATGCCCATCCTTCATATCCTTTGTTTCAAACAGCGCCTTCAAAAAAAAGTGGTTATGTTTAACTCTTCAGGCCAAATATGAAGGAAAGAAAGAGTGAAACATTGGGGCACACTGTCATTGTGCTAAAGGGGAAAAAAGAGAAAGAAGCTTTAGCTTCCTTCTTCGATCTCCCCAAAGCATAATGAACTCTCAAAGAGAATTAAATTTGCCCACAGTGTAAGCACAGATTGGAGCAGGTAGGTAAGTGCACACCATTTGAATAGTTATCAATTTTATATGGTAGAGAACAGCCGCTTTGCACTCACGCAAACCAACAGTGCTGAGATACAATATCCAATTCACCTGCTGCACAATGGGCATCTAAAGAAAAAAACAGGGGAATTAACCAGTTGGGTAGGATTTCAGAATAAATTCAATTCAAATATAATGCAAAAGAACATCAGACGAGGCCTGGCTGCACAGCTTGGGATAAAATTATATTTCACCTAAATATGAAAATAATTAACGTAAGCAAAAATTTTACATGTATTAAATAACAGTGTTTGTTTCATGTCAATGTTCCAATTGCTATTTATCCCAAATGTAGTTTTGTGCAACAAGTCCTTACAAAAGCTTGTCAGAAAACAGAGGGCATGCCTTAAAATTACTTAGACTAAAAGGTTTACTCGGCATCATGTGTGGTACTTACCCCGATAAAAATCAGCAGCAGAGCAGTGAGCAAAAGTAACCTAGCTACTCAGGCTTAGAGGACAAAAACTGGGGACAATTAAGCCAAATGAAGGCAAAGGTGAAAAATCAGCTATGAGCATCACAAGGGGGTGGGTGGGGGAGTACAGCTTCTTTTATGAGTGATGTTCGACTGTGCATTTCAAGGAGAAAGAGAAAGAAACATGAAATTATTACCCGAGGTGACATACCTCCTCATCATCCAGGAAGCCGTCATACCATTCGAACAAATCTGTTGGTGGCTGAGTGTATCTGAGGCGGGAAAGACAGCACAAGCAAAGCAGTCAATTTACAGAATCTACTTTAGATGTGGCACTTTAGATGTTTATCGTTTTGAGGTAATCTTTTAAAAACGCTAAAGCAACATGCTCTACACCAGTGGTCTCCAACTCCAGGCCTCGAGGGCCGGCATCCTGCAGGTTTTAGATAACACCCTGGGTCAGCACACCTGAATCAAATGATGAGTTCATTAGCAGGCCTCTGGAGAACTTAAGACATGTTGAGGAGGTCGTTTAACCATTTAAATCAGCTGTGGTGGATCAAGGACACATCTAAAACCTGCAGGACACCGGCCCTCGAGGGCCTGGAGTTGGAGACCCCTGTTATACACTATTGTTTGTTTCATGGTGTGGATGGTCACCAGCAGGGCCGGTGAGGAGGAGGAGGGGCGGGGCCGGTGAAGAGGAGGAGGGGCGGGGCCGGTGAGGAGGAGGGGCGGGGCTGGTGAAGAGGAGGCGGGGCCGGTGAGGAGGAGGAGGCGGGGTCGGAGCCAGGGCCGGTGAAGAGGAGGGGCAGGGCCGGTGAGGAGGAGGAGGCGGGGCCGGAGCCAGGGCCAGGAGCTCCAAACAGAAGGACCAGTCCAAACTACTCCAGGACCTTGTTCCTAAACCAGGCTCTGCCTCTGCAGCACACACATGGTTGGTTAGGAAGAGTGTGACACGACCACAAACCTGTCCGCTGCTAATGATGGTGCAAACCGGCCCCACCTCAGACTCCATCACCACAAACCTCTTCAGCCACCCACGCGTTTCCCCGCAGCACGCCGCGCAGCACACACACACACACACGTGCAATCATCTCATCCTATTCCAGGGTTTTCCTTAATTCCTGCTGCTGTAACTTTGCACTGTCCACTTTCTGCTGTGACACAACAAATGTCCCACGCGCGGGACGAATAAAGGGTTATGTTCACTTGTTGAGAGTCCACGCAGACGTGATTGTCGTCTTAAAAACGTCCTCGGTTTGCTGAAATCATCCACGCGAGAACAATGAATGTCCCATTTTCTGCTGTAACCCACAGAGTGAACGGTAACGTAGTAAAACTTCCCCACATCCACGTCTCGTTGTTGGCATGGAGGCGTGTGGATCCGCGCTCCCTGCCCCGTGCGCGCTGCCGACGCAGGGATACCTAGCTTGGCGCGGCAGACATTTGTCATTAAGGTTGAAGGCTGTTACGTCACCCGTGTGCTGGTCCTGGACACGTCCCGTTTCTTCACGCACTGAGTAAACAGTGACGCGGGATTGTGGCGGTTCCTCCCTGCAGCAGGAATGCTGTCCGACAGGTTGATTCTCACGGCTGTTGGAGCGCAGTACGCACGGAAGTTGGCTAACTATCAGCTGCGTGTTTGGCCAAACCAAGACAAATCCGTGTGTTCCCCTCCACACAGCTGTGACACATGGAGCAGACCGGAGCCCCACGCAGCCGCAGTGTTGGACAGGTCAGTACTGGAGGATCATCTTCAGCGTACTCGGGCTTCTAACGTCAACGTATCCTCACAGGTGCGCTTTCCTCTGCAGTTCTGTGCGTCCATAGCGGCCTTATTACTGCTGTGGGTGAACGGACTGGCCCCCGTGCAGATGGCCCACTGCTCTGTCACGGACAGACACCCACCAGGTAACTCACACCTCGTCACTTCATCAACATTTGCTGTGTAACATGAGGCGCCAAGTTTCAGTTAGACAAACGTGCCGAGCACCAACAGGCCAGTTGGAGACGGAAACAAAGTGTTCTTCTGTGATATGGACTCTGTCATTCATGGCCATTAAACAGTAGAAGCAGCACAACTTAGAGTAAAGAACAATAAAAACTAATTCTATATAGCAACACTGCCTTTAAATGAAGGCGTATTGGGGCCGCGTTAAGAACCCTCCCCCAAGACGAAACATTTTTGATCATTTTGAGAATAAAGTCAAAACCTTGAGATTAAAGTTGAGCTGTGAAGGTCACAGATGCTTCCAGACAAACGGCCATGGCTGCTGTACCATGGACAAAATGCTTGTGTAGTTGAGTTGGTGAAATTGTGCTTCAGTTCTAGTTACAAGGAAGTGATTTCTGTTTTAGCACATAAACGCAGTGCTGATGAGCAGGGGGAGAAATGCACCATCGTACCTCTCAGGTATATCTTTGTAGTACCCGCTGCCTTCACAACTCACTTTAATTCTTTGTGATAAAGATTCAAAAAAGTGCTGGAAACCGTAGCGTCACACATTGGCTCAGCCACATTTCCATAATTCAAATCTCTCAATCCACCACGCCGCTAAGATGCTCTACTGGGTTGAGATCAGGTGACTGTGGTGCTCATCTCAGTCCAGTGAACTCAGGATCATGTTCAAGAAACTAGTCCTGCTGCAGGCAGCCTTAACAAGATGGGCTTGGTCAGCATGACTCTCCAGGCAGGCTGTGCCGGACACTAAACTAAACGTTGGCCAGCTGGACTCCTGCAGCGTGTCAAGCACCACAGGAAGTGCTGAAAGGATGGATCCATGCTTCGCCGTCTTTATCCGTTTAGACCATCTGAGTGTTGCAGCACAAATCAAGACTTATGAGTGCAGGCAACATTTTCTAATATTCTATGGTCAAATTTGGTGAATTATAACTTCATTACATCCGAGGTTTCTGAAATACTCAGTAACAACAACGTAAATAATAATAATTATAATTTATAATATAATTATTTAGACGTTAATTTGGTTTTCTAATAATAGGGGAGATTAAACTAGGTCCACAGAAAATTAGGACTGATACGTAAATAAGTATAAATGATTCAGCACTTTGTTTCAGCCACCAAACACTCGAGAGGCTTTCTTTTTTCTGTTTGTTTGTTGTGATTTTGTGTGAAATTATACAACTTTGTTGCTTTTATTTGTAAGCTGACTGCTATTTTTAAGATTTACATATGTGTGTCGGGTACATTTTGAGCTGGGCGGCGGCCAGGAGCGGAGGCCCTGGTGGACCGAACCCCGGCTACCGAAAATGGCAATCGGGAAATGAAATGTCACCTCTCTGGTGGGGAAGGAGCCTGAGTTAGTGCGTGAGGTTGAGAGGTACCGGCTAGATATAGTCAGGCTCACCTCAATGCACAGCTTGGGCTCTGGAACCAGTCTCCTGGAGAGGAGCTGGACTCTGTCTCAGTCTGGAGTTGCCCCTGGTGAGAGGCGGCGGGCTGGGGTGGGTATCTTGGTATCCCCTCGCCTTGCTGCCTGTATGTTGGGGTTTCTCCCGGTGGACGAGAGGGTTTGCTCCCTGCGCCTTCGGGTCGGGGAGCGGGTCCTGACCGCCATCTGCGCTTATGCGCGGAGTGGTGGTTCAGAGTACCCAGCCTTCTTGGAGTCCCTGGGTAGGGTACTGGAAGGTGCTCCGCCCGGGGACTCTATTGTCTTATTGGGAGACTTCAATGCTCACGTGGGCAATGACAGCGAGACCTGGAGGGGCGTGATTGGGAGGAACGGCCTCCCGGATCTGAACCCGAGCGGTGCTTTGTTATTGGACTTCTGTGCAAATCACAGTTTGGCCATAACGAACACCA
>VURO01037460.1:0-11648 GCA_015108175.1 Pelvicachromis taeniatus
ACTCCAGCACAATACTTACTGTAAAAACACTTCCACTGATCTTGCACAGTGGAGTACCAAATGTCCATCCGTCACTTTGGGCATACTGTGCAGCCCAGATGGGCAGCGTCACCAGCATCAAGATATCTGCCACTCCCAGGTGGAAGATGAACGTATCTGTCACGCTCCAGATCTTCCTACTCCGAGCCAGTATTATCAGCAGCAATCCATTCCCAAGTAGACCAACGACAAACACCACAGAGTACAGAACTGGTATGAACACGGCTTCAAATTGCACATGCTCAGTCGTGTCGCAAATATCACCTCCCTCATAAGTGTTGTTCCAGTTTGAATAGTTATCATAGTTCTCATAGAAATAAGACCAGTCCTCCCCTGTCACTGTAATCTTTTCATCTTCCATTATCTGTGGACAGACAGAGAAAAGGCAAATAATTTGGTTTCAGCATGTGACTTGTCAAATGTTCTACCACCTGGTGGTGCTATCTATCTATCTATCTGTCTGTCTGTCTGTATGTATGTATGTATGTATGTATGTATGTATGTATGTATGTATGTATGTATGAGTACTCATCTTTATAAACCCTGGAAACTTGCTCAGCGACAAAACATGTAATAGCAAACTGTGACACCTCACACCACATCAGAGTTTTAATATGCTGTGGTCTGTCACTGTGAGCTAAAGGTGTGCATACAAACAGAAAAACAAATGAGAAAGCAATGCAAACCAAGCACTCTACATCAAAATTCAATTATACCCCAAACTGAATGAAATGCTTGGTTTGCATTGTTTTCAATGGAAACCATTTTTAATTATTTGTTAATGGCATACCTAACAGCATTCATTTGTACAGAGAGGGGACAGCACAGTTAAAATGCTCAATGTAATGTGTGTACTCTAATGTAAGGAGAACTGAAAAAGAATGCATGAAAATGAAATTTAGCTGGTATAGGATGATTTTAAAAAAGCATAAAATATAAACATACCAAACTAGGAGTCTCTGATATTGGAGATCACATAAATCTGCCCTGCGGAAAAGAGCACTACCTCTAGCACTGCCGATAAAAGCATCTAAAGCTACTACAAAGGAAGCTGACACAAGACAAAGGCTCAGTCACACCAACCAAAAAAAAAACAAAAAAAACCTCCTCCGTCTCACAGGGTACATTATGGGTACATTATGACAATATGAAAACTCTCATAAGCTGTAAATAAGAAGTCTGATGGTTTACTGAAATTTAGTGAAAGCCTGTTTTTTGAGGATTTTTGTGAAGAACGTTTTACTTTTAAACTTTTATTTCTTATTTGCTCTTTTTTCCAAGATGCGGAGAATAAAATTTTATCCTTTAATTAAAAACAAACTGTAATTTCATTTCACTTAAAATGTTAAACTTTATGTTTCAGATGTCTAAAACTAGCCTACAATAGAGATAACTTAACATATTTATAAATTCTCTGTAAAACTGTAAAAATTTCTTTCTCTTTGTCACCCTTTTGTTTATGTTAGTAAAGGGTCTTTACACCAATGTGGAGATATGAATACGTAAAAACACTTTCGGGGTCAGTGTGTGAGTAACGTAGTCGCACTTTCCGTGAACGTTTCTGTGAAATCAGAGACTAAACCTGAAAACACTCATCAGTTTCATTTGGTTTGGAAGTTTTGTTTCAGAATTTGTTGCCATTTAAAAGAAATACACGACTTAAAAGAAATGCATTGTGTTGAGCGCTCAATTTATCATATGTATTTAACATGTATTACATGCAAGTATGCTCTGACCCTGATAAGCTGAGGCACATTTTTTCTGACCTCTGATCTCAAATGTTGACAGGATTCTTTTTTTAAAAGCTTTTTTTTTTTTTTGAATGGACATGGGCTGAAGCTCTCTGTAAGAACCAAAGATCAACCATCATTGTGCAGTTTGACCAGATTTATTTCAGTGAGTAGTGTCTGATTTTCTTCTTTGCATATTTTGCAGTGTTTACCTCGTTATACATTATTCATTTATGCATACATGCATCTGCTCACACATCACTCAAAAGCTGTAAGACATTCTCTGCAATCAGTTCAAGTTATAAAATGAACATTTAAATTAGATGACAACGTCATAGCACACTTGTCCACGTAGTTTTGCCACAAAATTGAAAGACAGTGTCAGAAAAGTCCATCAAATACACTTTTCTGTATTGCTTTGTATTGTGCACCAGTGCATTGTTGCACTTATTTGCTTCAGTCCTGAAAACTTAAAAACAATTCTAAAATGTGCTAAAGCAATCAAGAAAATCAAGAAAAAATAAGCACAAGAAATGTATTAGAATGAATGCATGTAAAACAAAACACATACATGAAGTCCAAATTTTATATTATTCTTAGTTTTCATAGCAAGAAACAACGATACAAATATTTTTGTAAATGCACTCTTCTTCATTTTCACACTCATCGCTAATTTGAAAAAAATGTTCTCTAAAGTGGCAATGAATGATACAAACTATACATAGAAATGCCCTTGGCGACCACTGATGTTTGAACCAGAAACCTTGGTTCTGTGAGGTGACAGTGCTAACCACTGCCCTACTATACCACCCTTTGACAGGTCTAATGTATGTTACTGTTACATTTTTCAAAAGCAGACTCTATGCAAAGAACATAAAACTGACTGAATGGGTCATGAAGTGATAGTGTAGTCATGCTTTGCATCTATTTGTCTTACATATCTGTTTATGCAAACAAATCTTGGTTTTATTAGAACAGTATTAGTGGAGAGTATTGGTGCAGAATCCATGCCCAATGACAAAGCAGCAATTTACACCATTCATACAAAGCGCTTAGACTACACAGTCTACTCAAAATGAATGAAAAAAAAAAAATTTATGAATGAACAGCTACATGTGGATAGAGAAGCTTGTCGCATGTACTAACAAACCAAAAATAATAGTGTTTTATGACGCTTGTATCAGTGTTAAATCTCACTTTATATCATTTTCAAGATCAGCATTTCAAAGATTTAGTTACCTTCCCCCAAAACCTCAAGATATTTCTCACACCTTTTTTTTTTCACTGTATTGCTCATGCTGTGTACGCAGCCACTCAACCATGCAAACATGACACCTGTGATCAAGCTTGGTTATTTGTTTCCCCTCACCCTTTACGAAAGCTTCAGATCATGTTCCTGTTGTTTTTCACACCTTTCCTCGGCTGGCTGTGCAGCTCTTATGCAATTCATTTTAGAGGCAAATGGAAATGCAAGCACCTGAAAGAGAAAGAGAGAAAAGCACAGCTAGAAAACAGTTCTGTTGTGACCCAGATTATCCATTTTACATCATGTGAAAACGGCATGCTTCTCTGGCTTTTATTGGTTCATTTTGCAGTGGGATGCAGCATGCTGGAAACAGCGGGATTTAAACAGAAGTCATTAGAATCTAACGTGACATGACAGGGTTCTGATATAAACAAAAATATATAATATATACACAAGAATACTACTTTTTTTTTTGTCTCTGAGAAACTCATTAAAACTCTTGTGTCCACTATAAAATCTTAGGCCACAAGTGTGCTCCTAAACTGAGGTTTGTTATTTTTAAGCTACAGTGAAACCATTGAGATGTTTTTTGGGCAGTTTGAGGAACTGAGAGAAGAAAACTGGTAGTTTTAATTCCTTAAATCCTTTTTGTATTGTTAAGTTTTAGCAGTAGTGAATCATTTCATACAGCACATAGGAATCACAGTTCCAGTTTACAGGTTAAATCACATCTGCTCGCTGATCCTACCTACAGCTTCTTTTGATGTTGACAGTGTGATTGGATGTAAGATAAGGTTCACAGAGGATGAATAAGCCTCTTGGCAAGATTTTTCTTTACCAACTGTTTGAATGTTTGCAGAATGGCTTCAGCTTAAACCACCTCTTCCTTTTGCTTCATTGGTTAATTTGACCACATTGTAGGTTAGTGTGCCACTAACCTGTGCCACTTGATGAGAAAGGTTTCCGTTGTAATGCATAACTGTCTATGATTCACAGAAGGCTTGGAAAGGAGAGACATAGTTCATATCGTTAAATCTATTTGAGGATACAGATGCTAGCGTGCTTGTTTCAACACTTGATTGGTAAGGAGACAGGCTTAGGTGTGCATTCACACTCTACATGACTGACATATAACAATGAAAACTCTTCCTCGGATCTAATGCATCATCGGTGTGAATGCTACTTTGTTTTGTTTGAGAAACCTCTGCCATTATTTAATGCACCCACAATAAATGAATAAAACAGTACCTGGTTTTAAAGAGATGGCAAAACAAACAACAACAACAACAAAAAATTAACTTGTGCTGGTTCAACTTGTAAACAGGAGGAACTCACAGCACCTCTGTGGATTTCCTGTGTGACATTCAGTCTCAAAAAATATATTCACCCCTTTCAGCTGTTAAGTAAAATAGAGCGGAACAAAGGTTTTGACGCGACAACACATATGTAAAGTTTGTTTTGCAGATGAAAGCATATAAAATTCAGCACCCTGTCACAGTCATGAACTTAACATGTATTCAGAAGTGAATTATTAATTAATCTGATTGCTAAATGTGTGGTTTTAGAGCTGCATCCTTAAAAATGCCCAACATTACAGTTACTATCAAATCAGAGTCATACACTCTACGTGATTGTTCATGATTATCATAAATGTTAATGTCTCTGTTGGGGTAAATTATTTTCCTTTTTTGTGCTCAGCATTTTAGGGCATTAGTTTTAGTGAATGCAGTAGTAATAACAAACTCTATATTACTAAGTCTCACCTTACCCAGCAGCACCTGGACACAATTATTGTGGCTCAATAAAGCTCGCTCATACAACTGCATCAGAAAGTACTCTGACTTTTTCACTTTCTGCACATTTGTGTTACATTTTATGAATAAATAAATTTTTTCTACCCTTTCTGAGTTTATTTTGCCTTTGCTGGGAGGTCAAATAACAGCACAGACAGCACGGCTGCAGTATATATGCTTTTCTTTTTTTGTGCCAAAGAGGCGTTGTAAGGCTAGACTGTTTATAGAGACAAGTTATCTATGTGCCATCGACATGTGATCTATCAGAAAGACTGCAATAGATTCAGTGTAGGTCATTACTTGTGTGTGTGCAAGAAGATACGATATGATAAGTTGGGGTTGAGTCAGGAGTCAGACTGTCCCTCAGAGTACACTGAACCATCTGGGCTGGCTGACAGGGAACGATCATTAAACCTTAGCACCATCAGTCTAAGACACTACTAGACAACAGAGAAAAATAGTTGTACTGACAAAAACAGTTAAAACTGGTTTGGTTTGCATTAATCACACTGAGGTATAAACAGATAAGCCTTATCTGAGCATTAATCACTTAGCTCTTCTATGGTGCACACAGGAAAATCAGTCCATCGCACTTTACTGCCCTATTGCGAGCAGAGGAACAAAGCTGAGTTGAGGTGCTCCTCCATAACCTGGTGCTTGGTAGAGCACAGCACTTTACTTCTTACTGCCTGTTCTTACTCGTAGTCAGGTTTTAGCCTGATTGAGAAAGGCATCCTTTGCCTGTCTGTGAATTTGGGATAACACAGAAGACAAAGTTTTGCAATGTGTCAAAGTATCACTTTCATAGTGAATAGTGGGAGGAGGTGCTCTATGTGCAAGCTGCACACTCATTTCTGGGGACCTCCCAGGCAGGAAATCAAAGGTGCTGAAAGATCAAGTTGAGCTGTTTTCCTCTTCCCGAGCAGCAGGCAGCAGATTGGCAGGATTTGAAAAACTGCAGTGTTTCACACTGATGTTTGTTATACTGAACAGGACTGCATTATATTTAACCAAAAAGGCCAAAATCTTCACATCTGTCATTGCCATGCTTTGAGAGCAGCACATAAGGAGCAGATTTGGTGCATTAAGCTGTGTGGCTGCTTCACAGACACAGCTGATTTCCAAAGTCTCAGTAAGCATGTGCAAAAAAAAAACCTCAAGAGGCAGAATGTGATATCAAATATTACTAAACTAAAAAATAATCAAAGTAAGAAGATTTTTTTCTCTCAATTTTTTGGTTTATTTTAGTTTTCAAAATACACAAAATCATTTCAGGAGTTTTAATTTTTTCCCCTCAGAAATCTATTTTTCATTTTTACCTTAATTAACTAAAAAAACAAAACATTTCCCATCTAGCTTTAATTCATTTTAATAACCTTGCTGTGTATATAGTGTCCATTTCCCAGTGCCTTCCAAAAGTAAGAAACTACTTTTGGTCTTTTAAAAGTTTGCCAGTTTTCATTAATACCAGCCAATCAGGACTGAAAATGTGAGATTCATGCTCAAACCCTTCAGGTTTAACTACTCTGAGGGCTTTCGAAAATTAATCAGACACCCAAACAACACTTTAGACAATAGCCTAATAAAGTTATTTAAAAACAGGCAGATAGTAAAACTGCCTATTAAAAAGTTTTTCTCCAGTTCATCAAGTGATAAAGTAAAATGTTCTCTCTCCACTCCACTCTCTCACTCTCACACACTGATAGAGTGAACTTAGTTGCCACTAACCTGTAGAGGAGTTACTTTCACGTGTGAGCTCAGGCTGGTGTACTAGCATGTGCATGCGCTAAAGGTGTGGTACCATCAACTTCAGGTATCAGATGAGTCAGAACAGTTGTGTGTCTCTCCCGTGACTCCACCATCAGTCTGCTTGTCATTTTTGTGATGATGCCATCCCTGTTGAGGTTTTCCCTCTGATATCACAGATGCCCAGGTCATATCATCCTCATCCTCCGGAGTTCTGGCAAAGAGGCTGCAGCTTGGATAGATTGATACAGGGTTCAGATCACCAAGTTGAGCTCCGAGTTCATTTTCTCCTTTTTTCTTCTTATTTTGGGTTCTGATGCTATTCTCAGTGTGAATGGGATGGTGTCTCACCTTACATGGCTGCTATGCCTCCCTGTACGTCCTATTCTCATCATCGCCTCAATCACAATGTTGTCTGTTGGTGCCTCATCTAGGAAATTTGCTAGAACCTTTTGCAAGCGATGAGTCACGACTTTTCTCTTGAGCTTCTCCTTTCCCTCTGTCCCTGCATTCAGCTTCATATTTCCACACATTTGTCTTTTCAGTTTCTTTTCTTCTTTATTCTATGATCTATTTTTTCCTTTCCAAATACATTAGCTCATGCTGAGTGTTCCCCTCTGTGGAGCCCCAAATCTTTTTATCCAAACATACGTAACACTTATAGCACCATAGCAGCCTTATAAGGCCATATTTTTCCCTCATAGAAACAGCATCCACCCTTCAATCTTCAATGTGGTTTTCTTTACCAGACCAATTCCCCGTGCACATAAATGCTTAAATTTATGTATCTGGCACCGTAATTTCTATGAATGTCACCACAAATCCAAACTGTCTTTCGCTACAATCAGGTAAAACAGTCACAACAGCCTTAAACATTCGGGAAACCCTTGTCCTCAATTTACTTTCCTATTGAGAAAGTACTCTTTGTTCCCCGAGCACTGAATTTACTCGGCTTTGTGATGACAAATCTCTAGACCAGAAGTAAACAGTGGGTTTTTGTGGGGGTTTTGTTTGTGTGTTATCTTTTCCCCAAAAGAATTGTCACAATTTATTTCACATATCTGACCTCTGAGGTCCATTCCTGGATGCTCCAATGGAGATACGTCTGTTGTCTACAATGTTTGCCCTTTTTGTCTGTCAACTATGGGAGTTAAAGCTGAAAATGCATTTTTCCAGTATGATCAGTCTCTTTTCATTTCACACCCCACATTCAATCAACCAAGGGATCACTTCTGACACCAAGATGGTTATGGAAATCTGAAATAAACCTCAAACAGTCAGTTTGAGTTTTATTTTACTTTGCAAAGGGGTCAGTCAGCAGCACAGACACATGACAGCAGAGGTATTGTAAGTCTATATTAGGTGTGGAGTTATCTATCTGCCATGATCACAGTATGCAATCAGTATGCAAAAGATACTTTAAACCTCAAAGAATAAGACTGTACAGAGATTCTGACTGAGTAGGTTCAGCTTTGCAGAGAGAAAAAAAGAATCTAACATTTTCCATTGGAGTATGCGCTGGTGTATTAATAAAGCATGTATGACTAAGCCCAGTAGCCCCTGGTTACAGTGACTTAACATAGCATACTGCAAATAAAACACTTTCTGAAGTTGCAACAGAGAGTACTCGGACTCTTTCACTTTCTGTACGACTTGTCTTACAGTTTCCAAATGTCTCAAATTACTTGCCACAATAAAATTCAATAACCATAATTAACAATGAGAGTATGTGCTTGCGTTTTTTTAATATAATTTATTAAAAGTCAAAATATGAAATTGCTCATTTAATAGAGTTAAGACCTTTAAATTCACTAATGCATATGAGCCATATCTTGGAAATGCACACGTAGATTCGTGCAGTTTATCCCACTCAGTGTGGCACATGCTCTGTCACACTGGGTGGGAAATGTGTGAACTAGACTCTTCACAGATACTCTGGGGAGTTAAAGCCTGAACCAGTCAAGGACAGCCAGAAGCTCCTGAGGTTACTCCAGTAATATCCTTTGCTTTGGGTCATTAAAATGCTAAACGCTAAACCATTGCCCTATTCTCAGATCGCATGCACTGTGGGAAAGGTTTTCTTTGAGTACCTCTGTGTGTGACTACTTTTATCTTTTCTTCAGTTCTGGGCAGCCTCCGTTTGCCTCTGCCGAGGAGCGCTGCCATACTGCGATGCCGAGGCTCGAGGATGGTGTTATCCAAGGGATAAGTGATGCCTGGTGTTTGGCAAAAAAAGGTTCTGGAGTTTGACTCATCTTAAATTGTGTGTCTTCCCAGTTCAGACAGTAATTTTCCTTGTTTCAAATATCATGTAAAGCACTCTACATTAAAGTCAAACCATCACTATAGTTTCCATGTTGCTGTTTTACCCTGAAGGCCGACTGACAGAGGAAGGAGAGGAAAAACTGAACCTCCATTAGTGTGATACATTGGGTTCTTGAACACCTCTCTGACACAGGCCCTTTTTGCTTTATTTCCCATTTTAGCCATATGATCGACTCTAGGTGGATTCCAGTCCAGACACAGTGTGTGAATTGGTTATGCTTTTGTAAAATGATTAAATTTGCCACTGCATTCAGGTTCTGGCATCTGGTCACAGCTTTATTAACAGCAAAAAGTATTTTTTTTTAATGTTGAGGTTGTCAAAAAAAATGAGCATAAGTTTCACAGCAAATACATATTTGTTTGTTTGTTGTTTAACGGAGGACTTTCTTTCTACAGTTTGTTGTCCAAAGCAGGAAACTTGCACTGAATTGTTTCTCCTGGGAGCTTCATTGTTTTGGTTCCCGTTTTAAATGTTACCAAGATCGTTCAAAGAACGCACACACAAACAAAAACACACATTTTCCACACGCTGTCACATCCTTCTGAAAGGAAATATTTTCTTTAGTTTGTTTTGTTTGTTTTTTTGGTTTGAACATATCTTATCCACAGAAGAACTGTGTCTGTCATCAGTTCTTCTCTTAACTGTAAGCACTTTTTATAGCAACGCCATCATCATCATTCATCAATTTTTCTACACTTCTGGTAACGGTCTTTTTTATCTCAAACAGATGGGTAAGTTAAAGGTCGAGTTTAATTCATTTACCGACATAGAGAGAAAACACACATTAATAAAAGATCGTTCAAAGAACACACACACAAACAAAAACACACATTTTCCACACACTGTCACATCCTTCTAAAAGGAAATATTTTCTTTTGTTTGTTTTTTTGGTTTGATTGACTTTTTCAAGCTACTTGCTGTTGCAGAATTCACAGTGTCTTTGTGTTTGCTAACTTTACTCTACTCAGTGATTTTCAAGTATTTTGAGCCAAAAACACTAAAGTTTAAACTGTAATATTCACACCTGCAGTGAAAAACATATCTTACCCACAGAAGAACTGTGTCATCAGTTCTTCTCTTAACTGTAAGCACTTTTTTTTAAAAACAACACCATCATCATCACTTCATCAATTTTTCTACACTTCTGGTAACGATCTTTTTATCTCTAACAGATGGGTAAGTTAAAGGTCGAGTTTAATTCATTTACCGACATAGAGAGAAAACACACATTAATAAAAGTCAAAGATGATTTCACTGAAAAAAACAATCCTTGTTATTTTCATTCAAATTTCCTGTTGATATTGCAGGAATATTCATTTCACCACGATGCCAGTGTTGTAAAAATCAGATATGAAAGCTTTTGTTCAGCTCAAGCATTTCCTTTGAAAAGCCAAGTTTCTCTCAGAAAGGATGGGTTAGGTTTCCTTTTCAGCTTGCTTGGCACCATGTCAGCCAGCTTCTCCTCACAGAGGAGGCATTTGGTCTGAAACTATGGTCAAACTAAAAACTATAGTTAGTAGATTGTCTTGACTGCTTGTGGTTTGCTTCAAGCAAAACAAAATCAATTTCCCCCCTCGCAGATTTTTGTTTTCCTCATTGACACCAGTCAGGGCCTTTGATGCATCCTAATGGTAAATGTTAATGCAGCTACAGTTAAAGTGAAAGTTTAAAGATGGTGGTGAGATGGTTTGGAGATGATGGTGCACGTAAAACAGACAGGAGGCAGAGCTGGACTTGGCAGCTCAGATCAAGCATTTTGGAACGCAAGACTGAGATGGTTTGAACATGTACAGAAGAGGTATAGTGGATATATTGGGAAAATAATCTTAAATATGGAGCTGCCAGGGAGAAGGAAAAGACCACAGAGAAGAATCATGGATGTAGTGAAAGAGGACACGCAGAGAGTTGGTGTGACATACGAGAATACTTGGGATAGGGTGAGATGAAAGAAAATTATGTGGCAACCTCTAAGCTGAAGGAAGAAGACTTTATGGTCAGTTGCAACAACAGGGTACGATTGACGCCACATTTAAAGGGGCACACCTTTGGGGAACCATTGTTCTAACAATCACCACTCACAATATGTCACGCAGTGGTGCTGCAGTGCCATCTGTTGGTTAATCTGCTATCAGCTTCCAGAACAGTGTTTTGTAAAACATATGTATGATTGCATCAGTGTGGCTAAAGGATTGATGTTCCATGTAATGCATTCTGTTTCATAGACTAAGGGATGGACAGAGGACCCCAGATTAAATGCAAAATCCTGCTCCAGCGCTTGAATTCTATTCTATAAACTCTAAGCAGCAGCATTAAACAGGAAAAAGTTTTAGATTCTTCACTGGCAAGTAAAAATAAAAATAAAATATATAAAAACAATGTTGTGTGCTGCAGTTATTTATCTTCACAGATTACGCTCGCCTGGTTTAAGAATCGGCTGAGTCGCTTTCATTTATTTCTACTGCACAATGACAGCTGCTGCGTTATCTGAGAGTTACAGGGAGACATGGTGGCATGATACTCCAGGATGTACATCAAAACATGAGACTAAAGTAAAGGAAACAAAAATAATAATAAAACCATGTTAAATAATATTTATTCATTGTGACAGCCTCAAGCGACCTAAATGTACAAAAACTGTCTTTTGGGAAATGAATAGTGGGCATGACTTTTTCTAAGTCTGTGCCGTAGTTCATAGGTTTCATTTCTCCTTTCACTTGGGTAAAGACACCTGTTTTTTTTTTTTTTGGGGGGGGGGGGGGGGGGGGGGG